>JAOXOE010026979.1:0-19813 GCA_028565055.1 Phoeniculus purpureus
ATATCCCTGATTTGGGCTCCAGGTAGACTGCAGACCTCCTTATGATGAGGGTCAACTCTCCATACTGGGCCCTCAGTTCCCTTAGGAGCAAGTGTCCAACAACCAGTACCCTTATCTTCTTCTTTGTGGGGAAACTTGTCATACTACTGGAAGGTCTCTCTGATTTATGCAACTGTGCTAGGACCTCCGGAATAGGTTGCCTATCCTCTATATTCTTCTTAGACTGACTGTCTTCCAGGAGGGACTCATATCTATTTCTCAGTGGCACCTGGGGAGTTGAGGCGGGCCAGGTGGGTGCTTGCCTTCTTCACAGCCTTACACTTGCCTCCATTCAGCCCTTCTACTTGGGCTTTTGTCCTCTATCTGAGAGGTGCAGGGTGCAGGGGTCCCTTGATTCTGCCTGTTTTTTGGCCGTTGTCTGGACTGCAGAACCTGGCTCCACCAGTCTATGCGTATTTCAGCCTTCCAAATGATCCTGAGCCTTTCTCCTTCTTCTTGTAGCCTTTCAACCTTGTCTTGCAGCTGTGCTGCTTGGTTACGCATATAATTTATTTGCTCACACCCTACACAGCTGTCCTCACATAAGCCCCTTGAGATTGAAAGGCTGTTGCATTCCCTGTAGCCTATCACCTCAACAGCCAGATCTTGCTGGAGGACCTCTGTTTGGGTTCCCATATCCTTGTGCAGTGATGACCATAGCTAGAGGCTAGCTCTGTCGCTCTGCGTGGTCTGAGTGCAGGTTCTGGTTTTGCCACATTTAAACCTCCGTGGTTTCCACCCAGACTTGTCCCTTGTCGGCTTCACCCATGAGAGATTCGAATTTTTATTGGATCCCTTTTTTCTCCCTCGAAGTTCCCAGTTCAGGAAACCCCTCAACCATGTCAAAAACCTCAAAAACCGGCACTGGCTCTGTTGCTCTGCATGGTCTCAGAGGTGTTTTTCTTCACCCTTCTCTTATGGGAGACTTTGTGGGTGAAACATTGTCAAGCAAGTCACTGAGAAAATGAAAACTTACCATGTTCTCAGGCTCTGTGGATTTTGTTCCCATGCAGATTTTGTTCCCATGTTCCTCCTGCTCCCCACCCAATCTGAACAGTTTGAGCTGTCTCGCTTGTTGTTAATCAAAATCTGACAGGAAGTCCTGTTTCTGCTGCGAGAAGTGTGCTGCTTTTCTAGATTATGTAGAAGGTAGTTGCTCTTGTTTCTATCTTCTGTGCAAAGGAAAAAATAATCTCACCTTCTGAACGTAGATGTGGTATAAAATGCCCACTTATCAGGGCAGTGTAAGCCACATTTCCACCTTATGTTGTTGTACATGCAGAACAGTTCATATCACATGGCTGGAGTTACCATGGATTTACAGCAGCAGAACTGAGAATGGGTGGATTTTCTGTTTCCTCAGCACATTTTTGGCATCATTTTTGGTTATAACTCTATAATTTCTTGCAATGAAGTCAGTTCAGACTGAGCAGTTTGTTTAGTCAGCATTTCTTCCTCCCATCAGCTTCTGTTCTATATTCTTTCCTTGCTTTAAAAAATAAGAAACCAACCAAACAGATAAAGAAACATGAAAAAAGTCAGTCTGTGTGTGAAGGTTAAACTCTTTCCTGCTTTCTGCTTATTCTTTACTAATAAATAAACAAATGTATAAATAAACAGCTGTCTTGTTTCTTGGAAATACTATGCCATCGCAAAGCTTTTAGTGAGCAGCTCACTACTAAGCAAATGCTAAGGGTTCATTTGATACAAGAAATTAAAAGCACCAAGACTTTCAGTTGTAATTCATGCAGGAATAAAATGTTCTTTAGCTGTCTAATTTCCTCACACCAATCTCCTTTCAGGTAGATACAGTGATAATATTTTTCTTCAGCAGCCTTTTCTGCAGGCTAAGCAAACCCAGCTCCCTCAGCCCTTCCTCCTAAGACACGTGCTCTAGATTCTTCATCAGCTTTGTTACCCTTCTTTGGACACACTCCAGAACTTCAGTGACCTTCTTTAGGGGCACAAAACTGAACAGAGTACTCAAGGTGTGGCTTCACCAGCGTGGAGTATAGGGGAACAATCACTTTCCTGCGGGCCACACTAATTCTGATACAAGCTGGGATAATGTTGCTCTTTTTGGTCCTTTGGAGTAATGTAGTTTGTATATTCTCAACAGAATAATTTTGCCAATACACGAGGGAACAATATTCTTCAGTTTGTTTGGATTTATAGAATTAACCTTAAATCTATGAAAAATAATGGTAACTGGTGCAGTAACTCACTAAATACAGCTAAAAGATGCATTTGATGTTTTCCTTTGTTGGTTGGCTGGACTGTGTGTGGTTTGGAGCCGCCGTGCCTGGCAGAGCCTGAGAGGGATCCCCTGCCCTAGGGATGATCTCAGTCACCTGTTTATCTGCAGTATTTGTCCTTCCCCCCAGGGCTCCCCCAGCTGATGCCAAAGACCACTACATAGTTCTCTACCGTCTTCTCATAATGTGTGTAATGCTGCTGTGACACTGTTTGTTTGTTTATCTACTTGTTTGGAGGTTTTTTCTTCCTTTCTGTTGGGTATGGGTCCAATACAATCTTTCCTTTCCCCAAAGCTGCTTTGTTGCCTGGTAAATTCTACCTAAGAGCAGGTTGGTGTATTTAAGAGTACAAGCACCAACCAAAAGGACCAACCAACACCTTTCAACCCATGACAAACTAGAGCAGGAAAAATGTTTTGTAGCTTAAATTCCCTTATATTTACAAAGGATTATATGTACAGCAGTAATGAGAACGAAATGAAAATGGAAAAGGTGATGTACAGTTCCAAGTTCTCATAAGGATGGTGAGCAAAGTGAAAAGTAGTTGTCTAAAAGCAGAAGTCTAAAGTAGATGAGAATACATGAAAAGGAGTATTTGCTGCTTTCAAGGACAAAATGTGGGGTTTTTTCCCCATCAGTCTTTAATCTGTAAAATATAATTCAGAAGTTATCTTTCTGCTGTTCAGCAAGAAAGGTTGTACACACTCCAGATTCTTTCAGATAAGAGAGCTTTCAGATTTGTGGAAATCTTTTTATTAGCATTTCATTACTGGATCTGATATGAATCTTATGGTCTTTGCGTATTTGAATATGGTAGTTCATTTTTTTTAATCCTCACTTTAACCAACACCTTGAGCTATTCAGAACATTTTGCTTCAAAATGAGTCAAAATTATTTGTCTTAGTATCTTAAAAGCAGTCCTTAGAAAATAATGGTCATACTGAAGCAGAAATCAGTATTAAAATTTCAAAATGTAATTGTTGCTTCAGTAACTTCATGTATTTGAAAAATACACATGAAAGTGGGGATTTAGGTTTTACTGCTGTGCTTCTTGATCAGACAACAGTGAGGAATTTGGATCATGGTTATCACTTCAGTGCTAGTCAATGGGCACTTTTCTAACTGAACTCTGACTGTAGACATTAAAGAATCCATTTTCTTATGAATTCACAATTCTGCCATAAAATGCCAGGTCCATAAGGTCAGTTACATAAGATAATATGGGGGAGTTGCATTTTGAAAAAATTAGTGACTGAGTGAAACATCAGAAGGTGCTTTTGAAATACTTTACATTTTCTTTTTCTGTGTTCCTCCCACTTTTAATTTGTTTTTTAGTTTCCTACTTTGACTTTTATTCCTTATCTTTTAACTGTGCAAATGCTATTGTGCATTATCACCTACAGGTACGCCTCTGAAACCACTGATGGTGTACTAGTGCAGAGCTTGTTGACTGTTCATTCAAGAACATTACTCAATTAGAAAATAGAACATAAATCTTCCTGCAGTTCTTTTCTCTAAAAGAGAGTGATATCCAATACTTTAGGGCTTATTCTGTGTTAAGTCTATCGACAAAATTCTTACATGTTTCCTACAGGAGTGTTTCACTGAATTGAAGTATGTTAATGGAAAACTGAAGCTATCTGTGCAGTATCAATTGGTCAAGTATCTCAAATTATTTAAGTTGCAAGCTTCTGGGTCAGGGGCTGTGCTTGTTCTGCGTACTGCTTAGCACAGTGGTACACAAGAACAACACATATACATTATATTGCAGTACTAATAAATGTAATAATTTCTATAGTGAGGAAAAGGAGATCCAAATGTCCCAGAGTACCAGTTTTTTGAATAGGATGAAAGTAAAAAGTAATAGATGGTGTCACTGCCTAGAGACTACAGCCTGGTTTGGATCCTGATGCAAAATATGTTGAAGCCAGTGGACTTGCATTGACTTCAAATTGGTGGGGTGTAATTTAAGTACAATCCTAAGTATCAGTGGCAAGGAATTGTGTACAGATCTAAAAAAGTTTTACAATACTAGGGAAAAAGGTCTGTAACCATTGTTACTGGCATCAGTGTGCATGAAAAGCAATGTTACCATCACCTTGGAATGTCTGTTTCAGTTCACATTAGCGTGAAGAAGAAACAGAAAGGCAGAAAGATGTCTGGCAATAACTAGAAATAAAACAGCTAAGGTTTTTTGTTTTGTTTTAAAAAGATTTATTTATTTGATTAATTTACTAAATATTTACAAATGACTTGAACTTGCAAAACAAAACTTAGAAGGTAAAAGTTGCCATAAAAAACCAGTGTATGCTATTTTTGAAACAACAAAACATATTGTAATGCATAAAGAATAAATTACAAAATTATTAAAGATGTAGCTGTGAGAATATTTTTATTAATAATAATGTTAGTATTGTCTTATGTCATAGAATCAGAATCATAGAATAGTAGATGTTTAAAGGGACCTCTGGAAATCATCTAGGCAAATGTCCTTACTAGAGTAGGATCAAATAGAGAAGATCACACAGGAGCATGTCAAGGTGGGTTGTACATTATAAAATACTCTGCCTTACGTTAAAATGGAGTATTTTATGTTCCAGTTTGTGCCCATTATCCTATTGTGAGGCACCACAGAGACGAGTGTGATCCCATCACCCTCTAGATATTTGTAAGCATTCATGAGGTTTCCCTTCAGTCTCATCCTCTTCCAGTCAAAACAGTCTCGGCTCTCTCAGCCTCTCCTTATAAGAAAGATAGTCCAGCTCCCTTATAATCTTAATGGCCCTGGGCTGGGCTCTCTCCCTGTGCCACTTCAACTGGGGAACTCATGACAGGATGCAGTGTTACTCATATGACCTAGTGGGAGTGGAGAACCTCCCTGTATCTGCTGGCTCATGCTCTTCGTAATGCTCCTTAGAAGACCCATTTGCCTTCCTAGCCATGAGGGCACATTGCTAGTTCGTGCTAGCCTGTTGTCCATCAGGACTCTCATGTCATTTTTCCCAGAGCTGCTCTTTAGCCACTCTGTCTGCAGCCTGCACTGATGCCTGGTGGTGTTCTTGCCTGTGTGCAGCGCTCTGCACTTGCCCTTGTTGAACCTCACTAAATTTTTCTCCTCTCAGTTCTCCAGCCTATCCATGTTGTGCTCGATGGCAGCACAGCCATCTGGCTAGTAAGCCACGCTTCCGAGCTGTGTATCAGCAGCAAACTTAATGAGGGAACACTGTCCCTTTGTCCGGGTTGCTGATGAATGTATTGAATATTCTGTGATAATCATTGTTACCTATAAGTGTAAACAAATTATCTACTTAAGGTAAATGGAATGTGATTCATATTTTGAGCTTTCCAGGTCTGCAAGTTTGTATCCCAGTCATAGGAAGACAATGATGTATTATTCACCAATGCTTATTTTGTTATGGTGATGTAATAAAACAGTCCATGAGCATTCTTGATTATCATAAACTTGAGTAGATACAAATGTAATTACATAGCATTTGTTTTATCTCACTGAACAGGCTTCATTAAATATATTTTGAGTTATAGGCAACTTTGAACAACAGAGCAGAAGAGTTAGGACACTCTCCACCCGAATAACATCAGAAGAACATTTGCTGGTGATGTGTGGAATGAACTCAGAAACCCTTATGTAGAGTTTTTGAGGAGGTAATTTATTCGCCGGTGGGTGCACAGGGACTCTCGTCTCCAGATGTGCACACCGTGGCTGGTGCAGATCTCATAGATACACACTTAATTATTACATATTCATTAGTATGATGCAATACGCCTATACATATGCATAAACTGTCCCGCTTTGGATGCTAATCAGGTCTCCACCTCCTGGAGCTTGCGCAGTATGATTGAGTGGTGGTCTTTCAGGGGTCGTTGCGCCATCTTTGGATGAAGTAAGAAGTCTTCCTCACGCTGTGCTTTTGAACTTTCTGTACTTGGTCTCCCTCTGGTTATTTGCCAACTCATGAGACCAGCTAGTTCTCGAAACAGGACATAAAACAGGACCTGTTCTCTATCCTGATGTTAATCTAACCGTAAACCTTTCTTGGTTGCTAAGCTATTATAATGTCTGATAATTAGCTCCCTATTGTCTAAAGTACACTGAGTCTCTGGCCCTCTATCACTGGCAAGGCAGTTGTGCGCCAGGCGGTGAAGGTGTAGCCTGTACAGGTCTGATGGACACTTGTTTGTGCTGCTGCTTTTCCACCTCTTGCTGTGCTGCTGTAGCAGAGAGGAGGGAGTGGCTTGTCCTCCCTGGCACCAGTCACACCAACCAGCCTGACATGCCTTCTGTTGTATTTTTTTACCTTTAGGACTTGATGTCTTTCCATATTCAGGTATTACCTCTTGAATCCTTGAGCTACTGTCTGCCCTGCTCAAGCAGACTGAAGTAGTTCGTTCCAGTTAGACTAAAGTTCGGTGCTTATGACCCAAGGCATTGCTGTGTTGTGCATAACTGTTTTGGAACATGCTCTTCATTTTTAGAACATTAATTTCTTGGAATTGAATTTCTTGGAATTTTTTCTTAGAATCAATACCGGACCAACAAAGACATAAAGGGCATGGTTTCAAAGCAATGTTGTTCTGGTCATAGAATCATTAGGGATTAGAAGGGATCTCGAAAGATGATCTAGTCCAATCCCCTTGCCACAGCAGGATTACCTAGACCAAGTCACACAGGAACATATCCAGGTGGGTTTTAAATGCCTCCAAAGAAGGAGACTCCACAATCACCCTGGGCAGCCTGTTCCAGTGCTCCATCACTCTCACTGTGAAGAAGTTCCTTCTGATATTTATATGGACCCTCTTATGTTCCCGCTTACACCCATTGCCTTGTCCTATCACTAGATGACATTGAGAAGAGCCTAGCTCCATCCTCCTGACACCCACCCTTCACATATTTATAGACTTTAATGAGGTCATGGCTCAGTCTCCTCTTCTCCAAGCTAAAGAGACCCAGCAGTAGAAATGGTGTTCAGCTTTCAAAACCTAGGCAGGTTCAAGCAGCAACCTAGTGATCTCATGCTTTTGTAAACTAACTGAGCTTGAGCTGTGGAAGTCCATGTTCAGGATTGAATAATTGATGCTAAATTGTCTAGGATTTAACAGGTCTGCAATATAAGACTTGAGTCTGTGCCTAATTGTTAAAGTCCATGATCTTTTTCACAAACAGGGAAGACAACCTAGCAGAAGCACCTTGTCTTTGCTTGCAAAAAGGACCAGGAGCCAGTAATGCTTTTTGGCCCTTAATTTGCAGCATATTAGCTGTCTCATGCTGTCTGGATGTTTTTGAAAGAAAAAAATAAAGATTCAAAGACATTGCTGACCCAGCAGGTTGTGCATTAAAAGGAATGATTTGAAGTAAAAGGAAGGAAAAATTATTTAATCCCATTGCAGCTTGATGCTGATTGAGGGGAGAGAAGGATTTTGGCCAAGCACATTTTCCTTTTTGTGCACTGTTTTTTATGGCTGTCGCCTTTCTAGGAGGTACAGGATTGATATAGGACATGAGATCCAGAGGAGAAGCTGATCCCTAGGTCCAGCTCTAGAGAAATACGTTGTTTAATAATTAATCATGTCAGAAGGGTCAGTGACTTTGTTTTGAATTCTGGATTTGGCTCTGGTGCCTTTGAGAGAGAAACTTAAATATGGATTGCCTGTCCAGGTCCCTGTGGATGGCATCCCTTCCCTCCAGCATGTCTGCTGCACCACACAGCTTGGTGTCGTCAGCAAGCTTGCTGAGGGTGCACTCAATGCCTTTGTCCATGTCACTGACAAAGATGTTGAACAAGACTGGTCCCAGAACTGATCCCTGAGGGACTGCGCTTGTCACTGGCCTCCACTTGGACATGGATTCATCGACAACTACTCTCTGGGTGCGGCCATCAAGCCAGTTCTTTACCCATCTATTGGTCCGCCCATCAAACCCATGTTTCACCAGCTTGGAGACCAGAATGTGGTGTGGAACAGTATCAAAAGTTTTGCTCAGGTCCAGGTAAACTATGTCAGTTGCTCGCCCCTCATCCATTAATGTTGTGA
The DNA here is from genome assembly GCA_028565055.1 of Phoeniculus purpureus. NCBI lineage: Eukaryota > Metazoa > Chordata > Aves > Bucerotiformes > Phoeniculidae > Phoeniculus > Phoeniculus purpureus. Next base: position 8,343 of record JAOXOE010026979.1, read on the forward strand.
CCTGTTCATAGAAGGCCACCAGGTTGGTCAGGCAGGACTTGCCCTTGATGAAGCCATGCTGATTGTACCCAATCACCTCTTCACTAGTCTCCCGTCTCAGTAGTGCCTCCAGGAGGATCTGCTCCATGATCTTACCAGGCACAGTCCTTTAACTTTAGCCCACTTGAGAGCCAAGGTCTTCCCATCCAAGAATTTCATATGGGGCTCGTACATTTAGTTTAGACTTTAACATTTTGCTCAGATCCTGTCCCTGATTCCAATTATGTTTTGCCAGTTAATGGGGTCAACCAAAAAATGTCACAGACTCCAATAGAAGGAGTAGAGTTTTTTCACTGTCTGTTTCAAGGTAATACAAAACATAAAGCCATTAGTCAAACAGATAGGCTTATTAAGTTTTAGTTTTAAGCAACAGCAGGAATAAGCAGGGTAATGCATCTGATCATTACTACAGAGTTAGCAATAGTGATTAAGAAAGATGCACCATCACAGTTGTTGAGAAGCACTGGTGGCAGTTAGGATTTGGAGAACCAGTTCCAGTGATTGGGGAATCTTGCATAATGCGTCCATCCACATGTGAGACTCAAAAAATTCTCTGTAACTTCCGTCATTTTAATTCAGTTTGACAGACATTTGTCAAACTTCAAATGTGGAAACATCCGGTGTCACATTTCCTGTGGGATTCACCTAAAGCCTGGCTAGAGCTTAGAGATTAATCCAGGGAAGTAGCCCTATCTACTTTGTCTCTGATCACATATGTCTTCACAAGACCAAGTGTCTGGTTTCATGGCCTTGCTTCACGCTTTTAAATAAACATCTGTCCACTGGCTGATGCTGCACAGCAGGTGTTACAAGAAAAATTTACAAATTGGCATTAAAATATGTGTTCATACCAGAATAGACAAACATTGCGGGATTACGGACTTCATCTAGAGACAGCAGCTTCAGCTGAGACCTGTTATTCAGACTCTGAGTACTTGACATATGTAATATGCAGAAGCTCAGGTGAGCTTTATATGCCTATTTCTGATGTAGATTATGCCTTTTACTCGCTTCAGTTAGACTCTTTCCCTGACCCGAATAGGTTTTCCAAATCAACACGGACACTCATGGTTAAGAATGTATTGTTATCGTTCTCTCCAATCACCTTTAGAAGCTGGACCAGAAGCTCTTGTTGCTGAACCTGGTGATAAAAGACGATGTTCACAAAGTTCTTCAGACAGCTTCAGCAAGGTCAAGTACAATGTGGCTTCATACTCTTATCCTCATAATGGCTCTTCTGGGTGCTGTTAGTTTTATCTTTTCACTTTCTATAGACACAAATTTAATCATCACTAACCATCACTGCAAACAAGTAGTTATTTTAAAACACCTTCTGCAGAGCAACCCTTACCATTTATTATCTTCTTTTTCAGTTCCTGGATGAATTTTATTCATTTTTCATTTGGAGGCAGGAAGAGCTGAAGCTAAACATATAAATACTATCTGTCAGTGCTGTCACCCACTTCCTTAGGAAACAAACCATAACACAATTCTGTTTAATTTTTGCTGTGTTTGAGTTAAACTAACAAACGTTCTTTGTTGCTTACGTTGCTTCCATCTTCATGAACATGGTGCTACAAGTTTTCAGAATACAACATAGCAGATAAAGTTTTAAATGTGTCTCTCATATTAGCTTAAAGGGAAGAAAAAACCACAGTAAGTCACTATATATCTTTGTAATTCAATGTTACTAAGTAATAATTCTGTCTTATGAACACTTGCATACGTAGAAGAGTGGTATTGTAAAGAAACAATTCTGCTCCACTGACAGAGCACTGCTTTAAGTACTGACAGATACTGCTTTAGAATCCTTCCAGTCAAATAAAAGTATTTCTTTCTAATAAAATGTTCCTGTAACTAATGTGGTTATCAAATATTAAAACAACACTGAATCCAGAAATCTTCCTGCTTGTTGGAAGAAAGAATACATTAAATAAACTGCAAAGTATTCTCATCAATAGGAAGCATCTGTTAAAACAATGTGTATGAAGGGTTATTGCCCACTATGTGCTTTGTCTTGTTTGGTCTATGTTGTTCTCCATTCCACAGCCTGAAAACAAATTACTGACAAGGAATTACTGATATTTTTCATCCTAGTACTTTTGGTAGGATAGTGACAGCACTTTGCTGATTTTAAGCCTTCGTTCATATTTGCACAAGAAGACTTATTTTTAAAAAGTACATTAACACTGTAAAGTCAAGTAGTTAAAACCTGCAAATTAAAAAATTGTGTCCCCATAGAAGGTCTTGTATCTCATAGTAGTAGCGATAGCAGCAGCAGTAGTAGCAGTAGTAGTAGCAATACCAAGCAAAATACAGTATTTTTCCTAGCTCTTAATTAAGAACTTTAACTCCTCTTTCTGTGATTTGTGGGTCTTAGGAGAGAGTTTTGACCTTCTAGAATGGGGTGCAAAGCAGGCTGGAGGTAAAATAATGAAAAGAGCATTACGTACTAGGTCAAGCGGTATTAGTGCTAACCGCTTTTTCATTAGTCACAAAGAACATGTTTTCAATGTCAGCTCAAAAGACTCATAATGGCACTCATTCTCAACCAGCAATCTCATCAGAGCCATTTGTGAAGAACAACCTCATTAGAGCCATTGTAGTATTGAAGTGGTCATTGAAGTATACTTCACATGTGCCTCAAAATGAGATTGCTGTTTCCTTACCTTAATGCTAGGTCACTGAGACCCAAAAGAAAACAGAAAAACTTTCTGACAGACGTGGAAACGAAGTACAGATAGCCTCATTTGGTATTTGAGCCACAAGACACCACTGATATAAGCACAAGTCTAGGCAATCATACAAAAATTATAGAAAGTCAGGCTGAGAAACTTGAAAATAAACCTAAAATTACAAAAGCTAACAAGTGCTTTACTGCTGGTGTGAGACAGGTGGCACTTAGCTTGGAGATGAAAATTGGAAGTATTAAGACTTGTAGGAAAACTAGATATGCAGTACTGCTGACAGTTCCTACAGGTAAGGTGTAAAAAGTCCCAGAGGGATTCAGAGAGAAATATTAGAAGCGGGTAAGGAAAATTGTTCTTGCCAGAAGAAATACACTCATAAGAACTCCCACCAGAGGCCAAGGGAACAGAAATTAATTACGTATAATAACTGAAGTGAATGTGACTGCACACAGATTCTCTTCTCGTGCAGATAGAGATCATCACTGATTTCATGTACAGAAAGCTTGAAGTAGCGTTATTTCTGAAAACATTTTTCATGATATTATAAAACTTAATTTTGAAGAACTGTACTGTGAGAAGTCAGGGAAGTGCCCCAACAATGTCGCTGCTGTAGCTCACAAAGGAAGTATTCCTTATTTGCAGAAAAAACTGTCAGCATCATCACAAACCACTGTCTGCAAGGTAGACATCACCTAAAGCACTTCGGTGAGGGTTTCCCAGTTCATTAGACACAAGACAAAATTAAAAATGTGCCCGTAATTATCATAAATTACACATAACTCCCCTGCTGCCAGTGGAATTTCAGAGGTGAAAGAACTGTGTACAAGAAGATTTTAGATTAATGTTGGGTTCCTCATGGATGGTCAGCGTAAAATTATCCTTTTTGAAAATGTACACTTTTGGAGACTTTAATATTTGACTCTCAGATATCTCGAATTGCTGCAACAGAATAACAGTGATTAGTTTTAAATCAGATAAGCACAAACAATACAGATTAAGCCTGACTCTTAAGCTCCAAACTACCTTGTTTTGCACGGAATGCTACAAAGAACTTTTCTTCATATTTGGCAGAATTTTTGGTAAAACAAAACCTAGAGAAGATAGTATGTGATAAAAATGTCTTTTGTATGTACTTCACCCAGAGCACATAGGTTTGTCTCTTCTTTTGCAATAATAAAAGTATTTATTAATATGAAAACAATGTTAGCCTCTTTCAAGAAACAAGAATTCAACTAGTGATGCAAAACATCTTCAAAATCACAGAACTGCAGAATCACAGAATGACTCTGGTTGGAAAAGACCCCTGGGATCATTGAGTCCAACCATGTACTCTACAAGTTCACTCCTAAACCACATCCCTCAACACCTCATCCAAATGATCTTTGGCGACTCAACCATCTCCTTGGGAAGCCCATTCCAGTGCTTTACCACCCTTTCCGTGAAAAAATTTTTCCCAATATCAAGTCTAAACCTGCCCTGTTGTAACTTGAACCCACTCCCTCTTACTCTATTACTAATTGCTTGTGAGAAGAGACCAGAACCACCCTCTCCACAACGTCCCTTCAGGTAATTGTAGACAGTAATGAGGCCTCTTCTCAGCCTCTTCCTCAAATTAAAGAGCCTCAGCTCTTTCAGTCTTTCCTCACAAGATTTATTCTCCATCTCTTCACCAGCTTAGTTGCCCTCCTCTGCACCTGCTCCAGCACCTTCACATCTCTCTTGTATTGAGGTACTCAAAACTGGACACAATACTCAAGACATGGCCTCACCAAATGCAGGGGGACAATAACCTCCCTACTCCTGCTGGCCACACAATTTCTAATACAAGCCAGGATACCACTGGCCTTCTTGGCCACCTGGGCACACGGCCAGCTCATATTCATCTTCCTGTCAATTAGAACCCCCAAGTCCCTAAACCTGGAGAACTCCCAGGTCCCTAAAACCCTAAGTGAGAAAGCTTTCAAAAAAAGTACTGAAGACATATTTTGTTCCATGAACAGGAAGACCAACAGAGCTTGTGTACCAAAGGATTTGAATGCGCATTTTCATGGCTTGCTATGGAAAAGCCTCACTCCCATTTACTCCATTTCTCTCTCCTGCAGGTTATAGACCTGCTTACCCATTTATATCGCTCTAACGCAAATTTCTTTAGGCAGTCACCCCTCATCCACACTCCTCATGGCTGGGATTATCTGACTGTGGATGGGTACTCAGTAGGTCACTGGGTCACCTTATAGCCTTTACTACACTGGTGCAGGGTTTATGTCTTTAAATGTAATGAAAACCACATAGTCAAAAATCTAATTCTAGTCTTATTTGCTGAACACAAATGTAAAAGTCGAATTTTCTGTGGAAACCAGGTAAGACTTTTTGTTGGGCAGAAGCCATACAACTTGACTGTAAAAAAAAATCGATCATTTGAAAGCCTAGGACATAAAACCATCTTAATCAGTTGAGTTCCTACCGGGAAAGTACAGCAATTGCTTCTGACAAATGACTTTGTATCCTATGTGAACAATTACTTCAAGAAGCTTCAGAGTGGTGCTACCCAATAAAGTTCCTAGTCATAATTTTGGCAGTAGCATAGGACTATGGATGAGAGTAGAGTGTAACTGGGCATTTGTAGCAGCAGTACCAGCCCTGCAAACACAAGTTTACAAGATCTGTGCAAGCAAATGGGAATATCATTTAGTTTTCACCTACAGCCATCTGTGATTATGGCCCTGTCTTGACCCCATATGTACAACCTTGCCTTGCGCTTGTCATCACTTAGATTTAAAATGTCACTCTGTCTTTCTGCTGAATAACAGCACATACAAAGGTTAAAATTTACTTTAACGATTCAGGAAGGAAATGCATGCCTCATTTCTACATATTTGTATTCAGCAGCAGAAAAGGAGTAATACTGGTATGAAAATACCTGTATAGAGTCTCAAATAACGTGAACAGATAGACCATAGAAATAGGAATAAGTGGGGAAACAGACAGTGTATCCCAAAGCTTGTACAAAAGAGAAGTTAGAAAGAAATTACAAATGTTTCTTGACTAAAAAAACCCCAACATTTAGCAGATAGGGTCCTAATTTTCCTTTAGGAATTTTTCTAAGTTCTGTATCATCTCTACCAGAATATTTTGAACACATATTTAAACAACACAAGGTAACTGATTTTGCAAAATTCAGTCCTCCAATTTCAATTTCTAAAGAGGTTATTTTATAGACTATTTTGTAAAGAAGCCAAGCTTCTGATTGTTTTACACAACGGAGACAAGCTGCTAACTATTAGGTGAGGTAGCGAAGTTGTCAGTTGTTTTGGAGAAGAAATTTTTCGGAATCATTCTAACTTTATTGGCTGAGCATATCAAATTTTCCTCACAGAACTGCTTTCAGAAGGTTGCAGACAGAAAACATGTTTACCCACAGCATCTGTGTAATGATTCATTCAAAAGCTAAATAACTGTTCATATCCATCTTGCATGCTGATTAGGAAAGATGAGAATTTTGTGACCTAGCTTGCTGAAACTGAATCATGATAGGATGATCAACCTTTAAGAACACGACAGAACTAATCTAAAATCTGAAGAAAACTGTTTTCATTGCATTTAGAAAACTATTTCAAAATTTTATATTCACAAGATCAAAATTTAAATAAAAGAACATATGAAATCATATGCCTTTGACATTTCATATAAAAGTGACCTCAGAGATTTCAATTAGCTGGACACCAGCTCAGGCATTAGCCTTACAGGTAGTTTTCCCAAATCAAGCTCTAAATCTTAGTTTAAGCTATTTATTCCAATGCAAAACAGTCAAATATACCAATCTGTGGATAGGATAGGATAGGATAGGATAGGATAGGATAGGATAGGATAGGATAGGATAGGATAGGACAGGACAGGACAGGATAGGATAGGATAGGATAGGATAGAATAGAATCATTAGGGATTGGAAGGGCCCTCAGAATTTCATCTAGTCAAATCCCCTTGCCACGGCAGAACCACCTAGACTAAGTCGCACAGGAACATATCCAGGCAGGTTTTAAACTTCTCCACAGAAGGAGACTCCACAACCCACCTGGGCAGCCTGTTCCAGTGCTTCATTCCTTCTCATATTTTTATGGAACCTCCTACATTCCAGTTTGTACACATTGCCCCCTGTCCTATTACTAGATGACACTGAGGAGAGCCTGGTTCCATCCTCCTGACACCCACCCTTCACACATTTATAGACAGTAATGAGGTCACACCTCAGTCTCCTCTTCTCCAAGCTCAAGAGGCCGAGCTCCCTCAGCCTTTCCTCATAAGGGAGGTGCTCCTTTTCCTTCACCATCCTCGTTGCTCTGCGCTGGACACCCTTAAGCAGTTTCATGTCCTTCTGGAACTGAGGGGCCCAGAACTGGACACAATACTCCGGATGAGGTATCACTAGACGGGGAGGATAACCTCTCTTAATCTGCTAACCACCCCCATTCTGATACACCCCAGGATGCTGTTTGCCTTCTTGGCCACAAAAGCACATTGCTGGTTCATGATCATCCTGCTGTGCACCAAGACCACCAGGTCTCTTTCTCCTACGCTGTTCTCCAACAGCTCAGTCCCCAACCTATACTGCTTGTTGGGGCTATTCTTGCCCAGATGCAAGACTTGACACTTGCCCTTGTTATACTTCATTAAATTTCTCTCTGCCCAACTCTTCAGCCTGTCCAGGTCTTGCTGAATAGCAGCACAGTCTGCTGGGGTGTCAGCAACACAACCCAGCTTTATGTCTTCAACGAACTTGCTGGCAGTGCACCCTAATCCCTCACCCAAACCACTAATTAATAGATTGAACAGGACTGGTCCCATTACCGACCCTTGGGGCACTCCACTAGATACAGGCCTCCAACTAGACTCTGTCCCATTGACCACTACTCTCTGGCTTCTATCCTGCAGCCAGTTCATAATCCACCTTGCTACCTGATCATCCAGACCACGCTGCCTCAGTTTGGCTGCAAGGATACTGTGGGAGACTATGTCAAATGCATTACTGAAGTCAAGATAGACCACATCCACCACTCTGCCATCATCTATCCATCTAGTTATGCCCTCATCAAAGGCTATCAGGTTGGTCAAGCATGGTTTAATTCCAAGGAGGCCTTGGCTTTCCTAGTTGCATTCCTACTTTCTTTTACCAGAGCCTTATAATCATCCCAAGTGGCCATTGCCTCCTTCCATGACCTATAGACTTTCTTCTTCCTCTTGAGTTTGCCCAGCAGCTCCCTGTTTAACCACGCAGGACTTCTGACTCCCTTCCTTGACTTACTTTCCGTTGGAATGCTTCATAGACTATGAAAACAGAAGGGAACAACTAAACATCTTGTCTGACCTGCTGTATACCACAGGATTTCTTTGAATTCAGTCTTGCTAAGTCTTTCCTTTCTTTCAGGAAAAAAGCTTCTAGTTCTAATGTTTAAGTTTTCAGTGATGGAGAAACTGCCGCGGTTCTACATGATTGTTTCTATGACTAACAATCGTCACCAGTACAAATTTATACCATTTTTCAATCAAGGTTTTACAGGATCCTTTGGAATCCCTGGATATTGTGTAGTTTTATTGTGAAGAGGCACGGATTATCACATCTCTTTCTATTATACATGCTGATAGACTGCAATTATATCAGCCCTTAATTCTTACTTTGACAAATCGAAAGGCAGTGCTATCGGATGTCTGCAATACACTGCAGATTACTTGGTCTTTGATCATACACCTGTCTCTTCTCAACCTCCTCTGGCATTGTTCTACATCTCTACAAGTCTGGCTTCTGGAATTGCACAGGATTTCACGAGAGGTCATTGCTCACTGTAGAGGCAATAGAGGTTCCTACTCAGAGTCTCTTTTTAACTCACAAAGGTAAGACAGAACCTTTACACTTCATTGTCTCACTGAAATTTTACACAGAACCACTCTTCACCTGTCAATCGTGCCAGTGTAATTGTTTTCTAGTTCAAGTGCAATCTCCTTTAGGTGCCCACACCTTTGTTGTTCCTCAGCATAAGATCTTACCTTCACTGAAATGCATAGCTCGACTGTGCCCAACTTCCTGGCGGCCAAAGTCTGTATAACAGTTTCCATGAGTTCCTCACCTCTTACTTACATTCTCTGTTCACAGACTTAGTGTTTTCTACAACTTACTGTACTCTTCCACATCATGAATAGTGATACCAAGTATAGTAAGATTAACAACATGCTAGAAATGCCAATACTCGGTGCATGATCCGGCCTTTCCAACTACGTTTTGAGACTAGTGTCGTGCTTAACTCATTTAATATCTACCAGTATTGATTTAGTAATATCTAGGTTTTATAATAAAATGTTGTGTGACATCAAATAAAAGCACTCGGTATTAAACCTGCCATTTGTCCCTCTCTATATATAACATCCTAAAGTTGTCATCAAAATATATCCAGATATTTTGATGTGAGCTAGGTTTCATTAACCCTTCTTGATTGGCTTAAATTATGCTACTGTCTTCGCATAATGTTGCAACCTCAATATCACTCTACTATTTGCTCGTAATTTTTCTATATAAAATAATACAGAATTCCAAAACACAATAAGTTTTTCTAGACAATTTGTGATAGAATTTTAGGAAACAAAGACACTGTTGTGAAGAGAGAGCCCATGTTGTTGAAGATCCACTCTGAGAAATTTAAATTCTCAGAAGTAAGCAAAGGCTGAGTTGAAAAAAACCTTGGAGAAAATAAAAAGCTTCTTCTAAGGCAGGAAAGGACTAAAGAAGGATGTTTTAATGAAGAAGGGAAAAGAGATAAGAGAGGACAAAAAATCACTTATCAGATGCTTGGAAAGACTATAGTACAAAGCAGAGGAGGGTTGCTAGGGATGAAAGAACATATCCAAGGTACCCCTAATGCTAAAGAAAAGATTCCAGGATGACGGACGAGTGACAGAAAGCAGCACGTATGAGCAGGACACTAGTCTTGTGTAAGCACAGCTTCTGTGTAACTAAATAGTGGTGACAGTTAATCATGGGCTGACACAGGAAGAGCACACAGAGCCTGATCTCGCAAAATCTATCCATCTACATAAGTCATTTCACCAAGGGTTCCAGCTTCCTTTCATGTACCCGAGCCAGAGACAATCGGAAAGCAAGGCTACGCTTGCTGCCACTGGCAAACACAGCAAAATACTGGAAGCTGGCATGGTGAGGACGTGTTCAGCCAAACCTAGTTTCTCTTTTCTCAGAGAAGAGTACTTAAAAAAGACTTTTTTTTTTTAAAACACTAGTCTTTGGAGAAGGACAGTTTTAACAAGATCTTTTCTGTTTGCTCCATCCCTCTGTGAGGGTTCAGAGCGCTGGAATTTCTGCAGGCCTCTGTTTGAAAATAAGGGGCTAATGAAAAGGTACATAGATGGCTTGCTACTCTAAACTAGTCCTCCCAGAATATCCTGGGATTTGCCAGAGCACTAAATGACGTTGACATAGAACACTTTAAGTGAAAAGTCACCTTTTATTCTTTGCTTTCAGTATTTAGAAATGTAGCTTCGGTTTCCTTTGTGTTTTTTCTATAAAGGAAATTCATTTTGAATAGAGATGGGTCCATTTCTTTAGGTTTGATCTCAATGGATACTGAAGCTGGACTGCTGCGCCTTCCAACTCTTGCAATTTCTGGGGAAAGAGAGGGCAGCCAGGTTTAGATGAAGAGGACAGAGGAATAGTGAAAAAAGAGTAATATTTAACATGGAGAATTTCAGTTGCTGACAAGAGGAGAGTTAATGCGAGGTTTAATATTTTCTTTGAGGAGTAGGCACAATTAGAACTTTTCCTAACATGCTACTGCCTAATTTATTTTCAAGTCAACCAAATTCTACGCTGCAGTGCAATTTCTTCAAGGCCATTTTAACCGATGAATCTATTGTGTGTTCCATGAAGGTCAACCTGTTTAGATGTCCAGATGTAGGAAGGACATTGCAGACATACACTTCCAGTGAATGCATGCTGCTCAGTGGAGAACTGGGTCTGTGGAGATCACAGGTAAGTCTCATTTTGCATATATCAGCTCAGCCTTTGAATTTTTTTTAGTCATAATAGTTTTTCAAATACATGGTAGAAGCACAAAAAGCCACTGCTGTTCAGGGAAGTTCTGCACGTGCTCAGACACCTTTTCTTTCTCTGCTTTGGATCTATTCCTTCCCCAGTGGTAAAGCATAGTGGGGAATCCTATGATGATAGAAGCAGTCGATACCTTTGTAAGAACAGAGAGCTGTCTTTAGCACATGTATGCCTTTAGTTCAATAAACAACCTAGGTCTGCACCTAATTTTCCACTGAAGGATCTAATACCAGCAGAGAACACTTACAGCATGGTACACTGCTAGTCCTTTTAGCTAGACATTTCCTTGCCTACAGTGAGGCATTTTTCTTCTTCCTGGCATGGAAAGGGGAAGATTCTATCATCTGAGAATTAAACTGATACTTTTCTATAATGCAAATATTTTTTTACTATTCACATGTTCAATACCTCATAATAAAAAAATCATTTAGCTTGCATTAAAATGAGGAAAGATGAGAAAGGAGAGGAAAGGAGAGGAAAGGAAAGAGGAAAAGTAAAGGAAGGCAAAGAAGAAGAAAGCAAAGGGGAAAAGAGTAAAGGAAGGCAAAGAAAAGGGAGAGGACAGGGAGATGGGAAGAAAGAAAGAGACAAAGAAAAAATAGAGAAAGGGAGAAAGGGGAAGGAAGAAAGGAAGG
>JAOXOE010026980.1:0-19812 GCA_028565055.1 Phoeniculus purpureus
CCAGAGCCCTGGCAGGGGCTGCCCAGGGGGGTTGTGGAGTCTCCTTCTCTGGAGACATTTGAAACCCTCCTGGACTGCTCCTGTGTGACTGGATCTGGGGGATCCTGCTGTGGCAGGGGATGGGACTGGGTGGTCTTTGGAGGTCCCTTCCAACCCCCAATGTTCTGTGATGCTGTGCACTTTACACAGTGCTATTACAAGGCTGTTTTACCCCAGCTGACCCAATTTACCAAAGTAAAGTACAGAGGGCACCTGACTGAACAACCATCCCTCTTCCTCTCCTTCCCAAACACAAGGTAATCATCAACAACTGCTTCAAGGATACCAGCAATGCAACGATACGAGAGTGATCTTTCAAGGTCCCTTCCCATCCCTAATGTTCTGTGATTCTGTGTCTTCTCACAGGGGTGTGGGGGTCATGATATTTTAAGCAACCTGTGAATAAACCCACTAATTCTATTTCTTCCCCCATGTAGTAAAACCTGATTTCTCTAAACAGCCCGAGCAATGTGGTTGTATAATAAAAGTAAAATCACACAATGTGAGGGGTTGGAAGGGACATCCAAAGATCATGTCCTACTCCCTGCCAGAGCAGCACCGAAACTGGGGCAGTGTTTTATAGAATCACAGGATCATTCAGGTTGGAAAAGACCCCTGGGATCATCAAGCCCAACCATCAGCCCCACTGTACAAGGTCACCCCTAAACCAGACCCCCCAACACCACATCTATGTGACTTTTAAACTCACCCAAGGATGAGGACTCGACCACCACCCTGGGCAGCCCAGCCCAGTCCCTGACCACTCTCTCAAGGAAGAATTTCTTCCTGATGGCCAGTCTGACCCTCCCCTGGTGGAGCTTGAAGCCCTCCTCTCTGCTTCTGTGGCTAATGACCTGTGAGAAGAGCCCAGCACCAGCATCTCTGCAGGGTCCTTTCAGTAGAGAGCAATGAGGTCTCCCCTCAGCCTCCTCTTCCTCAAACTAACCAGCCCCAACTCTCTCCATCTCTCAATCTTATCAGATTGATTCTCCAGGCCCTTCCCCAGCTCCATTGCCCACCTCTGCCCTCGCTCCAGCCCCTTGATGTCTCCCTTGTACTGAGGCGCCCAAAGCTGGACCAAATACTCGAGGTGCAGCCTCAGCATGAAGCTGCCCTCAGTGATTTCAGCTGCTGTTTGGTCTGGTTTCTCATGTCAGACTAACTGAGGACTCAGGGCAGCCTCATTAGACAAAAGCCACATCCTTGGCTGCCCTGAGGCTCTGCTGTGCCCCCGGTGTGAAGTGCTGCTCTTGCAGGGTGCAGCCTTCACAGAACCATTCAGGTTTGAAAAGACCCTTGGCATCATCGAGTCCAACCAAAAATAGGAGAAGGCATTAAAAAGTTTAAAGAAGGTTGTGAAAAGGAAACTGTGAGTGTGATACATTAAAGGGGCCTTTTGTATGGCTTTAGATACCCTTATAATAAAAAAACCCCTACAAACTGGTCTGCAAATAAACCCGCCGTGCACAAGTGCACACAGAGCCGCAGCCAGAGCTAACTTCAGATCCTTGCAGGCTGCTGTTGTGTAACTGGTCAAGCCCATCATGTGAGACTGGTTTCTTCTGGGCACACTTCTAGTTAATGATTTTTTTCCATTAACTACTTTGAAAACAAAGTGAGATACTGTGAGATATGGGGACAGGCATGGTGCTACTGGCAGGGCTTTGGCTGAGACACGACAACCCTTGTGGGGGCTGTGCCTTAAAGGAGATGGAAATAAGGACTGAGGAAACGCTGAAAGAAGGGATTTACTCCAGGAAGAGAGTCCAAAGAGTCCTTCCAGTGCCCACAGCCTTTATTTCACTTCAGTCCATGGATAAATCCAGGAAGAGTGGATTCACACTGATTTTCCTCCGACCTGCTGCTCTCTGAGCCAGCAATCAGGGTGCAGAGGCCTTACTCCTATTTTTCATCTCCATGACCTCCTGCAGGGAAGAGAAGGGAAGCAGAAGTACATGAAGAAGCTGTGGTCTCAGTAGCTCACTGCAGTGCGGCCTGCAGGGCTTCTTGGAGTGCAGCTGTGCCCCTGGCTGGTGTCAGCTCAGCTCTAGCCTGGAAAATCATAGAATTATTAGGGATTGCAAGGGACCTCGAAAGATCATCTAGTCCAATCCCCCTGCCACAGGAGGATCCCCTAGACCAAGTCACACAGGACATCTGCGGCTGCAAGTCTGTGCACAGCTGAGGAGATAAACACCCATCTGTCCTGCCTCTAGTGCACTGAGCTAGAGAGAAGTCGTCGTTCCCACGCAGGTGTTCGCTCGCATGGCCCCAGGTGCACGGAGCTGGCCTCTACGCAGGCACCAAACACACAGTGCTGGGGGAGATGGGATCTTGGGGTGAGGTGGAAAGTGGCTGAGATGTGGTGCTGGGGGATCTGGGTTAGGGCTGATGGTTGGACTCGATGATCCCAGGGGTCTTTTCCAACCTGAACGGTTCTGTGACTCTGGGAACCTCCCCTGGCGCCCAATGGCCTCCTCTACCTTGAGGCCTCCAGGTGCCTGACAAGCAGAGGCCCTCCCAACGCCCCTTGAAGGTGCCACTGAGGGGGCGGGGCGAGACACAGCGGAGGGGCAGGACCTACCGCTCCGCAGCCAATGGGCAAGCACCAGACGTCGCACCGCAGCCAATAGCGGCCCGAGAAGCCGCCGGCGCGGCTCTGCCCTGCGGGGCTGCAGAGGAATGCTGGCGGCTCGGCCGGCGGCGCCTCTAACCGCCCTGTTTTGCGACAGTTTGCCCCTTCTCCCCGCCGCCTTGCTTTACGGCATCCCCCACCCGCCGCCCACGGCCTGGTGCCCGGGGGCGCAGCCCGGACGGGCGGAGGGAGGCGGGGCCGCCGCGGCCAATCAGCGCCGAGAGCGCCGCGGTGACGGCGGGGGGAGGTGGCGCAGGCGCTGCCGTAAAGCGGGCGGCGGCGGCGCGGGCGGCCGTTGTCACCGGTGCGGGCGGTGGTGGCAGCGGGCCGGGCGCTCCCTGCCGCGAGGACGCCATGGCGGGGGCTCTGGCCCGCAAGGCCGCGGACTATGTGCGCAGCAAGGAGTTCCGGGACTACCTGATGAGGTGAGTGCGGGGCGAGGGGACCCCTCTGCCCGCCCGCAGTGCCCACGGGGATCGGCGGGGCCATGGTGCGGGAGGCGCTGGTGTCCCCTGCGGTGCCTTCGATCTGGGCTCTCGGGCACCCCCTCGTCCCCGGGGCACCGGGTTTGACCTTGAAGCGGTGCGACCCGTTCGAAAGTGCCGCGGCAGCCGCTGCGCTGCTCTGCGACCTTCGCTGTCCGGCTGTGCGACCCTGAGGGGAGGCAGCCCCTGCCTGGGGGGCACAGAGGGCTCAGGAGCCGCTGAGCGCTGCCTGCAGCCTGGCTTTGGGGCCCTCGCTGCCAGAGGCACTTTAAAGGGCTGCAGAGGGGACAGAGGTGGCTACCAAGCCAGTAAAGGATTTGGAACAGGGCTCGTGTGAGGAATGGCTGGGGGAGCTGGGGCTGTTCAGCCTGGAGGAGAGATTGAGGAGAGACCTTCTTGCTCTCTACTTGAAAGGAGGTTGTAGCGGTGGGGGTTGCTCTGTTCTCTTCAGTGGCCAGGGATAGGACATGGGAAATGACCTGAAGCTGCGCCAGGGGAGGTTCAGGATGGATGTCAGGCGGGATTTCTTTCTTCAGAGGGTTGTCAGGCACTGGAACAGCTGAGCCCCCATCCCTGGAGGTGTTGAAGAGTAGGCGTTGTGTTGAGGGACAGGGTTTAGTGATGCAGATGGAGCTGGGCAAAGGTTGGGCTCTATGATCTTGAAGGTCTCTTCCAGCTGAAACTGTTCTACGATCCTATGAAGGGCAGAAGGAGCTCTGTACAGTGTGGGTGGAAGTGAGTTTGGCAGCAGATACAGGCTGAAGATCACTTGTTTAAAGTTCTGAATGTGTTTAAGTAGGTGGTTTTCCTCCAAGACTTGTTAGAGCTCTGCTTTCACCAGTGCGGGGCTTAGGTCACCTTGCAGGCAGCTCAGTACTTGTGTCAGGCTTCAGTTAGCGTGCGGAGATACGGGGTATCTGAAATCCTAAGAGTGTCTTGAAGGTACTGTTGCAGCATACTTGCTTAAACCTGGTTGCCCTGCTGTCCTGGAACTGTCTCAGGTAGGCAGGCTGCAGCTTCCTTGGCTGACAAGCAGGCTGTCACAACTCCACAGATAAAAATGAGCTTTTCTAATAAAGGTTGTTGAGCAACGCTTTGATGTCGCTATTGCTTGCTTTTCTGCCTACATCTATTGCAACTGGCTTGAGATGTTGAGCAAGTACGTAGGAGGACACCTGTTCATCTGAGAAACTCAGTTTAAGTCGCAGGACATGGTATGGGGCCGCAGGGGAGAGGGATGGTCACAAAGGACTCATAAGCAGAAGGGGCTGTTAGGAATCTGCAAAATCAGCTTCCACTGACATGATGGGGCAAACACCTGAGTAAAATAGAACAAGGGAAAAAGCCTGTTTGAGGCAGAACAAAGGTCAGAGCAGGCTTCTGTGTGGATTCCTTTCATAAGTCTTGAATCACAGAACAGCCAGGATTGGAAAGGACCTCGGAGATCATCCAGTTCCAATCCCCTGGCACAGGCAGGGGACACCCACCTTCCCTAGAGCAGGTTCCTCAGGGCCCCAGCCAACCTGCCCTTCAACACTGCCAGGGATGGGGCAGCCACAGCTGCCTTGGGCAACCTCTTCCAGCATCTCAGCACCCTCACAGCAAAGAATTGGTTCCTCATGTCCAACCTCAATCTCCCCTCTTCAAGGCTGGAACCCTTCCCTCTTGTCCTCTTGCTACCACCCCTGTCAAAAGCCCTCCCCCAGCTTTCTTGTAGCCCCTTGCAGATACTGGCAAGCTGCTCGAAAGTCACCTGGGAGCCTCCTCTTCTTCAGGCTGAACAACCCCAACTTGCTCAACCTGTCCTCAGAGGGGAGGTGCTTCAGCCCTCTGATCATCTGGGTTGCTCTCCTCTGGACACCTTCCAGGAGCTCTGTGTCTTTCTTATGTTGGGGATTCCAGAACAGGAGCCAGGACTCCAGGGGGGGTCTCCCCAGTGCAGAGCAGAGGGGGAGAATCCCCTTCCTCAACTGACTGTCCCTGCTGCTGTTGCTGCAGCCCAGGACACGGTTGGCTCTCTGGGCTGCCAGCACACACTGATGGCTCCTGTTCAATTTCATCCCCACCCCCAAGTCCTTCTCCTCAGGGCTGTCCTCAATCCTTTGTCCTCCCAATCTGTCTTTGTTCAGGGATTGCCTCGACCCAGGGGCAGAGCCTTGCCCTTGCTGAACTCCATGCAGGTTGCACAGCCTACTTCTTGAGCCTGTCAAGGTCTCTCTGGATGCCCTCCCCTCCAGGGTGCTGACCTCACCACACAGCCTGCTGTCTCCAGCAAACTGACCGAGGTGGGGATTCAATTCCACTGGCCATGTCGCCAACAAAGATGTTAAACAGCACTGGTGTGAGTACCGACCCTTGAGGAACAGCACACAGTCAGGTAAGACTGTACTCCATCCCCTTCAGCCAAGCGTCAGACCTTCATCAGTGCTCACCACAAGCTACCTCAGTGCTCTGGAAACCCCAGACCTGATCCAAGCTCTCCAAGAATTGGGCTCGTCTATCAATAAATATCTCATGAAGAAATCTATGTTTCTCCTTCCTGCGGTTATCCAGCCTGGAGATGAGAAGGATCTCAGGAGACTTTATACTGAAAGGTCTCAAGGAGGTCTCCCTAGAGCCAGAAGAACTGGAAGGTCAGAACACACCATCCTCCACCCAGCCCACCCTCAAAGCTCCTGTTACCTTCTCGTGAATCTCCTGAGTTGATTGTGCGTCACAGAAAGCAACCGTCGCCAAGTCCTTCAAAATGGGCATCTCCACCGTACAGTCCCTCCCGTCCAGCAGGGCCACCAGGGGCCGGGGGTGCATGGGGCCATTCATGATCTGAGGGCGAATGCCTGCAAAACAGAAGGAGCCCAACTTTTACACTGGTGGCAGTGGGGAGCTCCCAGCATGTGGTTCCTGTGTTGGGTGATCCGCTCGTACAACAAGTTTCGGGGGTGACAGCAACATCATGCAAGTGTCCAGGCTTCTCTCTGGGACTAGGGCTGCAGTTTTGCCCCAGACGGAGAGAGACCACAGAGAGGTTTGCTCCCAGGTCAGGGATGGACAACCCCATCTCAATCACCCAGAGAATCTCACAGAGCCCATTCCAGCACACCACCTACTCCAGAGCTGCTGCCTTCTTCACAGAATCACAGAATCATTAGGGATTGGAAGGGCCCTCAAAAGATCATCCAATCCCCCTGCCACAGCAGGATCACCTAGACCAAGTCACACAGGAACATGGCCAGGTGAGTTTTAAACATCTCCAGAGAAGGAGACTCCACAACCCCCCTGGGCAGGCTGTTCAATGCTCCATCACCCTCACTGTGAAGAAACTCCTTCTGATACTTATATGGAACCTCCCATGTTCCAGCTCACACCCATTGCCCCTTGTCCTATCACCAGATGACACTGAGAAGAGCATCCTCCTGATACCCACCCCTCACATGTTTATAGACATTAATGAGGTCACCCCTCAGTCTCCTCTTCTGAAGCTCAGGAGACCCAGCTCCCTCAGCCTTTCCCCATAGTCTCCTGCCTCATAATTCTTTTGTTGTCTCCTGATAGATGCAGGAAGTCACTGAGCCTCTTCTGCCTCCAATTCTGTCTGGTTTGATGTGAGACTAATATTTAACTACTCTTAAATGCAAGTCTGGCTCTTGAGCAGAGGTGGCCACCCTGTCCCCTCACAAAATTACTCACTTTATTTTTCCATGAGAAGTCCATGTGTTTATTACACAACACGAGCTCTGTGCGGAATGGCCTTTGGAGGAGCCTCTTCAGGGCAGAAGGGAGGCTGGAGCTATTAAGGTCCCCTCATCAGTGTGTGCAAGACAGTCTCTTCTGCATCATACAGAACCCACACATACGCCCGCGCTTCAAATACTGACATCAGGCTTTCACTTTCTGAGCAACATGGAAGTAGTTTCCAATTTGAAGTTTAGCCTTCATACAAGATGATGACCCAGATGCTGTTAGTTACCATAGTAGCAACTGAATAGAGTACCTGAAAATAGCTTTATTGTGAGGCGTATTTTGTGTACCGTGGTGTCTCTTGGGAACATTCCAAATCTCATTATCCTAGTTAGTCTTGGGAGACTAACAAGGGAAGAATGCTTGTCGGATCCTCTACTGACTTGCTGGGTACAAAACAAAGATCCATAGCCCGTCTAGAGATTTAGATTTTATTAAACACAGGGTTTCTCTGTAAACGAACTGTGCTCGTCAAAGTGTCTGAACAAAACAAAGGCTTGATGTAAGCCTCCAGAGAAATCCAGCTCCCTAAGGTTTTTCATTTCAATTGATTTCAAGAATTCTGCTTTTCTTCCCCTTGTCAAACAAAAATGCAAAACTGTTTTATTGTGAGCTTGGTGCTAGAAAAGGTTTGAAAAGGTTACTTGGGATACTTTCGATTATAGATTATATTCAAATTATATTTTAGATATAGTTTTTTATATGTAAACCCTAATGGCAAGGGTTCACATCTGGTTCTATTGTACAATCACATGACAGTGTCCTCAGTGGCTGTGTCACTCTGTGAAGCAACTTCATTTGGGTAACTCCATTGTTCACTGTTTAGCTGCATTCTTTATAACCTTGACATTTCATCATCTTCAGCATCAGTAATAACTGGTCTTCTAGCCTATCTGAGAATCTCCAGCAAAGCTGCTGTTACTTCTCTACAGGTCAAAGAGATTGTGGCACAGCACACTAAAGAGTGGTCTGAGATGATCAACACGCACAGTGCCGAAGAGCAAGAAATCCGTGACCTGCACTTGAACCAACAGTGTGAGCTACTGAAGAAACTGTTGATTAACGCTCATGAACAACAAACCCAACAGCTAAAGTTTTCACATGACAGGTGAGCAGGGCAGCACGACCTGGTAACAAGGGCTTGGTTGATGTCTGCTTTGCGTAATAGCCTCGTTTCGTGTGTTGGTAGCTCCTGTGCTGCTGGGCTGTATGCGTGCTAGAAGTGAAAGAAGCGATCATAGAAGGTTTAGACAAGTGCAGAACTGGGCTTTTTAGCTGGTGTAAGATTATCTTAACAACTCTAAAGGCAGCAGATGTGTTGAGACACTGTTAGTTTGCATCAGCTGTGGTCATGCTTAGACTGTACCCAGGAAGTTCAGTTTTAGAGGCCGGAAACTGAGAAGTACCAAACGTGGAAATAGCCGTTGGGGTTGCTAGAAGTAGCCAGTGCAAGTGCTTGTAGCACTGGTGAGTATACGAAGAATCCATGAGAAGTAAGATCATGTCACACAACAGGTGGTAGGACAAGCTACATCAGACCAGTATATTATCTTCACGCGATACCCTGCTGTGATGCAGAAGGTACTGTGTAACTCTGGTGTCTTATTGCCGTTGTAGTTCACCATCCTGCCCATCTGAAGTTAAGTTAAAGATACGTCATACGTGGTGTTAAAAATTACACTTGGAAACACGGGTTTAGTGAACATGGTGACATTGGGTCGATGGTTGGACTAGATGATATTGAAGGTCTTTTCCAACCTTTATGATTCCATGAAGTAGAGAATAATTTTTAATCTATTATGCAAAGCAGCCTAAAAGCATAGGAATGCAGCATTTTTCTGTGCACAGCTAACTGTATATTTATATATATATATAATTCATATGTAATTGTCTTCAGCATCTTTCACATAAAAATCAGGGGGAAAAAGTCGATAAATTACATTGGAAAAAGGAACTTAAATTATGTTTTTCTATTTCTGAGTGAAAACCAGCTTATCTTTGCGTCACAGAGAACACATGCTGGGACCTGGGACCTCCCGTCCAACAGGGAATTGTCCCAGCAAGCAGCTTTTATGTTAATCTCTCTCCGTTAATGCGACTGTTCAAGCTGTCCTGCATTACATACCCAATCAAAAAGGAAGTCCAGAGATTTTTAAACTAGAATACAAATGGGTCATGCTAAAGATACCAGCCAGAGGAAGTTGCAGTCCTTGGTGCTGTGTCTCTAAACCATACCTGGTTGCATAAGCCCAGGGAAGCCACATCGAGCAGTTGGATAATAGGGTAAAGGTTGGACTCGATGACCCTGGAGGTCCTTTCCAGCCATGATGATTCTGTGTGATTTCGAAATCTCTTTTAAGAATACTGTTTGAAATTCGCTGTAGTGCTGAGAAGATCATTTACTAAGGTAGAGCCTGTGAAAGCAAGGGTTTGGGTTCTTTTTCACGTGGATTTCCTTCATTCTCTTAGCTTTGATAAAGGCTGTCGTTGTAGGCAGCTCTTACATCTACACTAGGGTTTATTTTTTAAAGTCTTTTTGCTCATAGGTTTTTTTTGGGGGGGGCCCTAGATTTTCTGCGTCACTACATTGTTCAATCAGCCCTACAGCATTTATTGTAAATGCTTCTTATATTCCTAGTAGCGGATCTTGCTTGCTCGTGTTCAGTCCATGTGCTGTCTATTTTCAGAGCTATCAAGAACCAGACCTGAATATCAACCTCTTGATAAGCACTGAGATCTTCCAACTCTCCTCCACCATTCTGTCTGTGTTAGCCATTGACTGCATTTCTGCTTACTGGGGGATTTGGGTGTGACTCCTAAATGGGCAGACTGGGCACTTCACTGTTTAAAACAAATTTAGGAGTGTGTCAGAGTGTCTGAATTTTTCAGAAGAATTTGGAACGTGAAATGCTGAAGTGTGAATGATAATGCCACCAAAACCCCTTTATGCATAGCCATTTGTTAAACGCTTTCCTGACCCTATTGCCTTTAGGAGTACGTGTGCGATTGTCAGTATAGGGGTATGTGAAAGTCAAGAGACAACTCGGCTAACCATGGGTGGACCACGCTCTCAGCATGCTCTTCGTGCTGCTTCCTTCTCTGTGAGCTGAGGTACTGAGTTAGCTGGCACAACAGAGGGCATGGGGCTGGTAGGCAAGGTCAGTAATCTGAAATGCTGTGCTTGTCTTGCTGTAGGGTTGATGCTTTCCCCTCTATGTGCACTACAAATACCAATTACAGTTTGTGCCTTGAGCTCACTTAAAAACAAAGCAGAAGGCAGCAGATACTACTCCAAATCTGGGGCTTAATGAGCTCGGGGGGTTCTGTGTCTCCTGCTTCCCCAGGCCAGGGTAGCTTTACTGGCTGGAATGCAGTGAACCTGCAGCATTTCAGGAGTTTGGGACGTGAGGTTGGTGCTCACAGGAGTTGTGCACCGTCGGTAAAACAACAAGAAAGAGAAAAGTCCGGTGGGTATTTTTAATAGAACAAGTTTGTAGTCACTCAAACAGCACTAGTGACATAAAATAACACATTCACTCACTTCTTAATGTCGGGTGACTACGTGTATAAATCCCAAGGGATAGGCTTACATGTTTAATTATCCCTTTAAAAGACATTTTGTTTGTACAAACGTCAGAGTTGCAGCTGCAATGACACGGCAGGTGATGAGCAGTTGCCTCTTGCCCTTCACACAGCATGTTTTTCAGCATTCTTGATCTTCTTTGTTGTCCTGGTTTACCTACTCTGACTACCAGCATCTCCACCTCGTGGCAGCGGCAGGGTGTTCTTGAACACCGTCTGCACTTGAGACTTGGTGGGAAGCCCCATGCTGGGGCTGTGGACTGACACTAGAACTTAGGAGTCAAACAGAAGTACTGGCTTAGAAACAAAGTGGTCCCTCCAGGGGCTTTTTGTTGTTTTTTTAAAGGAAGATAAGATTTTTCATCTCTTCTGTTAATAATCTTGTATTTTCTGGAAGCAGTGAAAACCCAACCCACCCAGAAAGACCCAGCAGCTGTGCTGCTCACAGCAGCTTTATAAACTTCTGGCAGAACAGGGAAACAGTGGCAGGCTGATGTGTTGGCTCTTCCTGCCATACCCATTGCCAAAGCCCTGCTTTTAAACCATCAGTGATGTGCAGGAGTTCTCTAACCCTCTTAACTTCTGGAATGATACCAGATGCAAACATGCTAAATCAGTTTGAACACCTACACTTGACTTTTTTGATGTTCTTGTGCACTTGAAGAGGAACACCCTATTTCAGTACTGCCCTGGAGATAGCGTGCTTGAGAATTTCTTCAGCATAGACAATCAAAGCTTTTGTTTGGAGAAAGAACTGTTGGAATGAAACGTGCTTTCCACAACACAAGCTTCATCTTTGCTGTGATACGACTGCTTTGCGTACGTAGTCAGGGAGTGCAGCCGGCTCTGAGCCTCACCTCTCCTCTTCCGTGCATGCAAAAGACTCGTGATGTTCAGCTAATTAGGACCCTGACTGTTCAGTTCTTCACTTGGGGTTGTGTCCAGAAACAGAGACTAAGGCACTGCCTTGACACGTGACAGGTAACACTCAGGGGCTTAGGCGCTGCTGGGGACTTCCCAGTCTGTGTCTGCTGTCCAGTTTCCGTTCGTAATTCCAGTTGAAATTCACACTTAAGACCAGGAGCTGCAAGTGCAGGAGTCTGGGCAGGCAGAAAGCAAGAGCACGCCTTTGGGGATGGACCTTTTGGAGCTTGGCTGGTGACGAACAGCGTTCCGCTCGCTCACAGCCCATGAGGCATTTCTGACTGTCAGCATCTGTGCTGTTCCTCCAGAGAAAGGATCAGGAGCTCTTTTTCTCTTTCTGAAGCAGGAGGATGTTTATTTGCTTCCTTTCTGTTTCCTCTGCCGCACTGACCGAAACACAGAAGAGACCTTTTGCCCCCTGAGGTGAACCACCCCGCTGAGAACGTGACGCCTGGACAGTGGTGGCCACCCTCCTGTTAAAGCTTTCCCATTCCCTACAGAAAGCTGCAAGGCTCCTGGGGCCAGACCAGGAAACCAGACACAGATCTCGCCATGCTCTAAGCTACAGGAGTCTCTTCAGGCCCGAATGAGGGTTCTCAGAAAGAAGACTTTGAGTTGCTTGTACTGCAGCTAGCAAGTGTTGTGACTGCTCGTATTGCAGCCGTGCTCTGAGTGCAGGCTTTGCGAAGTGTTGGGCGGTTTCCAAGCACAGGTTGTGTTTTCTTAGATGGCTGCTGGTGGACAACTCATGTCCTAGGTGGAAAAGAGAGTATTTTGTACCATTGTAAAACCCTCAAAGCGTAACAATGCTTTAAACTCATCTTTGGTGTTCTCCGGAGCGAGTGGAGGTTTTGGAACGCTCAAGTTCTCTACAGTCTGCACAAAGACCAGCGATTTTAATGTGGTTTGTTCCTCCTCTTCCTTAATGCTTCAAGGATAGAATTAACCACACAGTCGAGGCAAATCAAGAAACCAGCCTCCACAGCAATCGTGTGTTAGGCCTTAACGTCGTCGTTCTGTTTTGCCTAGGGAAAGCAAGGAGATGCGGGCCAACCAGGCTAAGATCTCGATGGAGAACAGCAAAGCCATAAGCCAAGACAAATCCATCAAAAATAAAGCTGAAAGAGAAAGGTATGTGTCAGCTCTCCCTTTCTTGGGAGGGTACGAATGGTGTCAAAGGGCAACAGGTCAACTTACGGGTCAGTTCTGTGAACTTGTGGAACCTGTGCCTCGTGGTTGTGCCGAATGTATTTTTAGGTTGTCATTTCGGGTAAGTACTGCTTGCCTCACGTTCACTCTTTTAGTAGACACAATGCCCTGGTGAGGGGAGTGTCGTCGTCTGTCACTGGCTGCTGGAGGTCCAACCACACAGTTTATCATAGTGTCATAGTATCATAGTATTACCAGGGTTGGAAGGGACCTAACAGATCATCAATTAATACTTGTACTTAGAATGCAGTGTGTGTT
Source organism: Phoeniculus purpureus (assembly GCA_028565055.1). Classification (NCBI taxonomy): domain Eukaryota; kingdom Metazoa; phylum Chordata; class Aves; order Bucerotiformes; family Phoeniculidae; genus Phoeniculus; species Phoeniculus purpureus. The sequence goes on from JAOXOE010026980.1 coordinate 12,871, forward strand.
TCTGCTGTTGCTCTTTAATGACAGCAGGTCTGTGCTGAAAAGGAAGTCTGAGAGTTGTTTCTGGTAGGGTAACTGCAGAGGCAGCATCACTAACAGCACAGGATGTGATGCCAGTGAAAGGTTGCTGCCGATAACATGGAGGACAGGTGGAAGAGAAGGAAAGGATGGTACAATTGATGCTAATTGGCAGAGAGGGTGATGGAAGGTAGCGGTGAAGATGCAGATGTAGTCCACAACAGCAAAGTTGTCGCTTCTCCGCTCCTGAACCAAACTGTGGCTCTGTGTCTCGTTACGTTCTGACTTCAGGGATGTAGCCAGCATCTGGGCTCAGCACCGAGGGCACTGGTGCTCTTGCAAAAGTGGATTGCTCACAGCACGTTTGGGGATGACAACCTTAATTCACTTGAGAGACTAGAGAGACACTTGCCAGTACAAGCTGTAGCTATTTTAAGTTTCTCCTGTTTATCCTAAAAGTCTCCATATTAATAGGCAGAAGTGGAGTGTACTTGAGGATGTCTCAAGCCTTCAGGGTTTCCCCTTCACTTTGGGCTTGCCATCTGGCTCGTTCTTTCCTCTTTTACATTCCCTCCTCAGCACTGGGCTATTTTGGTCAAAAGGCTTGAATTTGTTCCCACTGAACTGATTCCCTGGAGTGTTCTAGCACGCTTGTCGCTCATCAGGAAGAGGAGTTGTCAGAGACCTTTCGTGGTGACTCCAGGATAAATCTGCTCCAAGATTTGCAAACGGGCTGAATGGAGTTCTGCTTTTCAGACTTTGCATTGAGTCAGATTCAGCTCTTTGAACTATTTTTGGTTTCTTTCATGACAGAAACCTTAGGAAGCTTGGTGACATTGCGTTGATGGTTGCACGTTATGGTCTTGGATGTCTCTTCCAACCTTAAGGACTCTATGAATAGAGACATTTTGCAAATAGGTATTTTATGTCAATGTGAATTGCATACTTATCTTTTTGCTCCAATGACAGCCTTAAGAACCCTACAGCCTTGCTAAGCTCTAATTTTGCCTACAGGCACTGGCTGATTTTTCCATTGCCGCTTTTCATGTTCCAAGATAAATCAAGAGTGGCGTGCGGTGAGGGATACAGACGTGAAGGAAGCGTTCTAAGTTCTGCCCACCACTCTTGAGTGAGGAGAAAAGTAAACATCCGTCACAACAGCCTTAGTCTTTTATTTTCCAAGTCTTCAAGCATGCTGTCAATGCACCTGGGAACCTGTGAGTGTAAAGGTGCAGAGCCAGAGGAGCATGCAATTTGTCATTAGCCCCACGTGGTAGAGATAATCAGAAGACAAAATACACTTACGGGTTCGTGATTCTCTCTACAGTAGCAGTTAGTCGTCTTATTTTGCCAATGAGCCTTCATGGACAACATCTGCCTTTTTTCAGGCGAGTCAGAGAACTGAACAGCAGCAACACAAAGAAGTTCCTGGAGGAGAGAAAAAGGGTAACTATAACCTTGACAAAGTCACGGGGCGCTCTTTCTGGGTGTTTATTTTCATTTCTCTGTGTTGGGAATCCAGCTCTCGCAAACCAAAAGCTGTTTGCCCTTGCTTTGTTCCACGGACTCGTAGTGTAAACGGTCAACCATCTATAAGAGGAAGCTATTTGAAGTCAAGAAAATGACTGTTCATTGTGTATTTGCTGCTTTCATGTGGTATATTTATAGGCAAGATGTATGAGCATTGATAGCTCTTCTTAAGACTGGGTGGTGTCAGAGTTTCTGGGATGTTTTCCACCATCCGTACGGGGCAGGACGGGGTGTACATGCTTGTGTGTCCGGTACATTTTTACTTTGTCTGTTCCCGATGGGTTACGTTCCCCTCCATGATCTTCTCTTGCTTACAGCTGGCAATGAAGCAGTCTAAGGAAATGGATCAGTTGAAAAAAGTTCAACTTGAGCATTTAGAAGTCTTGGAGAAGCAGAACGAGCAGGTATTATATTATAAAGGTCTAAAAGCAAAGCAAGTAACCAGAATTGGGCTGAGGAGTCGTTACTGGATTTGGGGAAATCACCACATGCGTGGTCACTCACCTACCTGGGTAGTTAAAATGAAGGGATGAGATGACTTCATCTCTTAATGATGCAGCACCGGATTTGTTTCAGATAAGCACGTGAAAACTACACTGCACAGCTTGTCTGACCTTTCAGCTCTTCAGACACATCGATCACTCGTTAGCTAGATATGACAGTCATAAAAGGCCCAGCATATCCATTTTAATCACCCCCCCAAAAACAACCTCAAGTAAATCTGCTTCCTTCATTTGGAACTCACATTTCTGGTGCTGGAAAACAGAGTTCATGGAGCATCTCCAAACTCTTAGGAGGCAGTTGGTTGGGACTGAGTTCTAAAGATGTAGCATAGCCCAGGGAGTTTTATCTGCACCAGTACACCCTTCTCCAATTAAAACCCCATATTGTTTTCTGCTACTTTACCACTGCTTGGCAAGGAAAGGAAAGTTCTAGTCTCGTTTCTATTAGCAGCAATGTTGTGTTCTGAGCAGTTCCCCACCCGAATGGTTGAGCCAGCAGAACTGTACTAGCTGCACTTGCACAAATGCAAACTGCACAGGAAATACACCCAGTCGTTGCTGAGGTGAGAGGGAAGGGGTGCACCTAGTACCCATCGCTTTCAGGGGTCAGCACGTCCTTCCTTCTTTCTTTATTGAACTCTCTGGCAGACGTCGCAGTCTGAACGAAAGGCACCTTGCAGAGGGGGAGGGAAGAGTACGTGCAGATCCAGTATTCCTGCTGTCAGGGGGGTCCTACAGCCCATAAAGCTGTGTAACATCTGGTTAAAGTCTAGAGAGGTGACAAGCCTGTAGGATCACGGGCGGGTGCTACCACTAAACCTCAGCCACCATGGCCTGGTCTTGCAATCACTCCACCTCCTGGCTGGACAACAATTACAATTCCTAGCCTCTTCCTTCATAGATGCCATCTCTGAGCTCCAGCGTGTCTATGCACGCAGTTAAAGGCAGCAGGGGCAGTACCTGGGGGGGACAGTTGTGCTACAGGGGGTCTGTAGTGTCGCTATAGAGAGCATGACCGAGAACTCCCGGAAAACCGTACTGGGTAGCAATAAAAGGTGGGCTTGATCCAGAGGTAGGTGTTAGCAGTAGTTCCTTTCCATTGTCTTCAGAAAGTTTGGAGGATCCATTTTTAAAAACCATGAGGCTTACCAGGGAGTTACTGTAGTTTGTGCTTTAGACTAGAGGGTGATAAAGACATTATATGCAAAGGAAGGAGGCTGCTGGGGACGAAGTGTGGATCGTTAAGGGAGTCACCTCTTCCACCAGTTTGATCCTTCCCTCCTCTGCGGTTACAGCTTCTGCTGCTGAGAGGTGGTCACAGCCTGCCTGATCTTGCTCATTTTCAGTGCAGAGGTGAAGTCAGCGTCAGTGATTAAAGGAAGCAAGAGAAGTCATATGCTGGCCATCGCTTTGGTAGGGGCGTATAGTGACCTCCACCACAAGGCTTAGCCATGAACAGGCGTTTAACCCGCTCATAGCCAACACATCCTTTTAGACCCAAAAGTGCCCCAGTCCAAACCCCTGGCTGGGTCTGGTTCCATTGTGCTGCACACTGGTGAGTGCCCAGTTGGGTCAAAGTAAGGTGCTATTTCTTTAATGAGGATTTCCAAGCGTTTTTCCCCTCCGACCAAACAGCAGGAGGCTGCAATACAGATACACAGCGTGGAAAAGGGACATAATGGGTGCAAAGAGCCTTCAGTGCAAACTGTTATGGGTTTAAATTTGTTTTGATTTATGTATGTTTTTCTTGCATTAATTTTTCAATCTCACTTCAGTTTTCATTCATTTAATTTGCTTCTTGTTGTATTACTCAATTTTGACATTATTATTTTTGTACAAACAGCTTTTGAAATCCTGTCATGCAGTGTCTCAAACACAAGGTAGGATGGATGTATAATAAGCAAACTATTCTTTCAGTGTGCTTTCCTTCTAAATTAAATCATTATCATCGGAGCCATCCTCGTAAATGCGATTGTTGGGAAGTAGCATTGGCATAGCGAGCACCACATTAATCTTGTTTGCCCGCAGATCTCTGAGCCCGCCACAATATTAACAGTATTTTGTGCTTTAGCGTCTCAAATTCAGATGCAGATGAACAGTGATGCGCAGAGGAAATATTCAGAGATTAATTTGTATTAGATATATTAGCTGTCGTTGCTGAGAGATACACTTAGAGTTCAAAATTGTGTCTGTGAGAAGTGTCTGTTGGTCTATTTCAGCGTTACCATGTGTGTGATTAACTGCTAATGCGGATAGGCAGACAAAGGGTATCCACGTCTGTTAGTACGGTAATAAAATCATGAATTCCATGCCAAGGCTAGCAAACTCTAGAGTAGAAATAGCTCTTCAGAGCCTGAAGAAAAGAAGTTGCCCGTGCTTCAGAATCCAGCACGTGACGAGGTACAGCAATTACACGTAGCCACGTGGCCACGCTGCTGTGGCTTGCTAAAGAGCTGCGACAAGGTAGCTCTGTTGACCTCCGTCTTACCGAGGGAAGTAGCTGCATTAGGCTTGGACATCCAGTTGGGGTGTGCCTGGTCTGACTTGCCTTCTTGAATTGACAGCCTCTTGCACCACTAGGTCTGACCGCAAGCACTTCAACGCAATACATTCATTTATTGATGGTTGCATAGCGAGGTAAAAAAGCGTTCAGCAGCCTGGGTGAGAAATGGTTTTATTCTTGCTTTCCTGCATTTGGTTCTTGGCCTTAGATCTCACAAGAGCGCAAGCATGTCGAAAGCAGAGTCCATTAGCCGCCACTCCATGAGTTCACCGTAGCTTCAACAGCACCTTCCAGGAGGCTCATCTTCACGTGTTGTGCTTGTGTATTCCCATCTGAATGCACCGCATGAACCAGCCTCAGACTGGCAGAACCGGCCGTCCTGGCCCTATGCTAATGTGTTCTTTGAAGCCAGATTCTCCCTCAAACGATTCCATTTGCCATAGGTTGGCATGCAGAGTCTTGATAGGGTATCACGTGCCAGTGGTTAAGTCACAAGCCTGAGACGTGAAAGGGGTGAGTCACGAAGAAAGAGCGACAGTTCCGTTTTATCTCTAATTTCATTTCACACACGGGCAAAACTGAGCCAACATTTCAGAAGAGGTTGTACACATTGATTTATTTATTGTGTTTCCATATTTTCATGTTAAGATTATTTCTTCATTCCTTTCAAGCTTTTGACTCATTTAAGTGGAAAGCATTGATTAATTTTTAATCACACTTACGGCAGTCGCTTTGCTACCATCGTAATTAGGGTTTTTTCCCCCAAGATGACGACGATGATTATGGAAATACAGGGCTGGAATTCTCAAGAAAGCAGATGTATCGCAGCTACACGAAGCCGTGTTTGCCTTGCAAAATAAATAGTTGGGCATCTCACTGGCTTAGGTCTAGTCTGCCAGCTGACGGCACACCCAGAAAAGGTGACTCCTCACGTAGCAGCTCGTGCAGCAAAGTGCCCTGTCTGGGCAACCATCACCACTTGTTATGGGGAACGTAACGTAAATCAAGGCCAGTGACATCCTTACCTGACACAGAGCAGTGACACTTCAGAGAATAGGCCCTTGATTTGCCTCTTCCTAAACCCATCCTGGTCCTCGGGAGCTTGACTGTGAAGATCACAGAATCACAGACCATTAGGGATTGGAAGGGACCTCGAAAGACCATCTAGTCCAATCCCCCTGGCAGAGCAGGATAGCTGAGTTAGCTTGCCCTCTGGGCCAGTTTACTCAGAGTCCATTGGGTTGTGACTTTCCAGATTGAGAGTCCTCAGAGAAAACGAAGGGATGTCGGCTCCCAGTTCCTTTAAGCTGTAAAGTTCCAAACCCAAGCACCACTTCTGATCTGTAACACAGCCCCAGGGGTAAGAGGCTGTGTGTGCATCTGTGAGAGAGAGACATGGAGGAGGAAGGAGGGGAGTAAAAAGCTCTCTCTAAGCAGGGGCTTCCCAGGCCAGTTCCCTTTCTGCTTCAATACTGCTTGCAAAGCTCAAGGCATGCGGGGGGATAGTGAGACCTGGCACGCACCCCCGGCTGTGCCCTGCACACTGCCTTTGGGTGCAGTTTCAGGTGGATCCAGCGCGTGTTATCCCATAGAGATCTGGTAGCAGATCTGAAGGTGCAAAACAGAGCATCTGTAATCATAGGGATCTCCAGCCCAGATGGAATTGCGGGGGGGGGTTTAATTACTAGTTTTTAATTTATGACTTAAAACGGATTCTGTCTGCTGCACAGAAGATGTCACACTGATGGCTTTTTGTCAGACATCGTCTTTCGTTATGAAAGAGACGAGTCCAGATCATAGCTGTGTTTCAAACACATCTCGGTACCTTCTCAACAGCAGTGAACATCCCCAAAGCAGTTTCCTATCAGGAGAAACAGTCGAGTCAGCGTCTACCTGGATTTCTTGCCTGCCCCAGATTAGACACTCTGCTTTTTACCACACACCTCTTCACAGAGGGTCTTGAAATAGGATCCAAAATGTTTCCCAAGAGTTTGTAGACCTAAGAATCGCATCTGGTCTTGAAAACAGAGTGACACTGGGAAAGGGGGCAGCGAGGCGCAGTGTAGCTCCCTGGGTGTTCGGTGTGGTTTGTCTGTACTGCACGCAGGCACTGTAGCATGAAACATCTTGAACAAAAGGTCTAACGCGGCGCTTCACGCGGTTGTTCTGGATTGCAGGCGAAGGAGATGCAGCAGATGGTGAAGCTGGAAGCAGAGATGGATCGCAGGCCAGCAACAGTGGTCTAAAGGCTCAACAAGCAAACTGAAGTCAGAGAACACAGCATCCTTAAAATGAGAGCAAAACTCAAAATAATCTTTCTGAGGTTGAAAAGTGGGATGGGGGGGGGTTTTTGGTTGGGGTTTTTTTTGAGGGGAGGGGGGGATAGTGTGT
>JAOXOE010026981.1:0-19811 GCA_028565055.1 Phoeniculus purpureus
GGCTCTGCTCAGGGGCACCCAGTGATAGGACAAGGGGCAGCGGGTGTGAGCTGGAGCAGAGGAGGTTCCACATCAATCCGAGAAGGACCTTCTTGGCAGTGAGGGTGCCAGAGCCCTGGCAGGGGCTGCCTCTCTTCCCATCTCTAACGTTCTGGGATTGTGTGTCTGACAGACAGCTCTGTGGCAGCCTGAAAACAGGGCAGGTGTCACCGAGGGTTCTGCAGAGAGCTGAGGTTGTGGGGGGGCAGCTGCCAGGTTGCCCATCTTGCTCAGTGTGGTACATGAGAGGTGTTGCGGGTTTTTTTTCTTGAGGTGCAGCTAAAAAAGCAGTGCTGCTGTTCCCCTGGGTTTGCTCTGCAACTCGATGGCTCAGAGCAGCCCTGTGGTTCCCTCGGAACAGCCCACAGTAGCGTTTTGTCCATCATGTGGTGTTTGGTGATGTTTATGTATGAAAAGCAAGGGAAAATGTTACTGAGGTTTGGTCCTTAAGGCCTGTGGTACTGACCTGGACATCCCAATGTTTCTTGTTTCCAGATGAGAAGCCTTTCGTAGTGGAAGACACCTACCTGCTTTGCCCGGCGCCCGTGCTGCAGGAAGTTGGCATGTATGTTCTCTCTACGTACTCGAACCTTTGTGTCGCCTGTGGGAAAAGTCATCATCTCATTCTACTTGTTCTTACGTGGATCTGATGCTGGCGTTGCCTCTGGTGCTTGTTGGGCTGCTGGCAGCCGTGCGTTAGCGCAGAGGGCGTGAGCGCTGTGAGATAGCCCACAGCAAAGGCTTTTCTGTGCTTCGGGAGCCAAGGGTCTGGAGGGTGTCAGGGGAGTCTGGCCTGACTTGTTTCTTGTGTATTTTTCAGGGAAGCGGCTCTTCAAGTCAGCATGAACGATGGTCTGAGCTTCATCTCTAGCTCTGTCATCATCTCCAGCACACACTGCGTAAGTTTTGATTCCTGTGCCTAAAATGATCCCATAGGATGGTGGTAGTTTGTGATGTTTGTGACACTGGCCTCAGGGCTCCCAAGCTGACTGAGCCTGACGTGTGAAGGACCTGCTTCCCTCTTTTCAAGGTGAGGTCCTGACTCTGGCAGCACGACATGGTGTGTGCTGTGTGTGCCAGAACATGGCAAAGCTCTGGAGTCTCCAGTAGGCACCTCTGGTTCTGAACCTGCTCTAGGACACAGACCAGACCAGGACTAGCAGTCTGGAGGTGTCTGTGCCCTCTTGTCCACTGCCCAGTGAAAGAGAAGCAGTTCTGCTGGCTTCATTAGCTGGTCTCCTTCCTCTTCAGCAGTGGTGCTGATAGCTGTGAAAGGCATATGGCAGTCCCGCTGAGTCCCTGTGTCTGGAAACAAGTTAGGTTGCCAGCAACCATGTGGGAGATTCTCCACTGCAGTAGCTGGCTCGTGGCCAGCTTGTTCATTGCCAGTAGTGATCTGCTGCCCTCAGTCTCTGGTGGAATCAGGCAGAGGACGATGACACCACTTACAAATCGTGGTGTTACTGAAGATGCCGCTTCTGCTAAGTCGTGGCTGTTGGGAACAGAACGTGCTGAAGGAGGTAGGACAGGAATTGACTTTGCATTTGGAGCTCTTTATGCCTCAGTGTATTCAGCTTTATTCATCCACGGGAAGACATCTTTTCTGTACAAGGAGTGCTTGAGGTGCTGCTTTGTGTCTCCTACAGACCAACTTAAGTTGGTTTTTGGGAAGCCAGAGTAGTCTCACCGGAAAGGCTTGAGAATCTGTCCCAGGTCTGCTTTTCTCCCTGCCCAGTAAAGACCCATCGTGTTTCTGTACAGGTACTTGTTCAGCAAGGATGAGGTTGCGTGGAGAGAAACCCTCAGAGCTTGCCTCAGGGGTTGTGTTCCAAAACCTACACAGACTTCCTTGCACCTGAAGACAAAGGAACTGAATTTCTTAGTTACTTTCTCGGTTCAAGTTCTCTCTGCTCACTGGTCAGCCTGAATTTACTTGCTGTCAGCAAGTGACAGGAATACTTTCCTAGGTTTGCTCGTATGAGGCAAGACCCGTGAAGGAATGCTTAGAAAAAACTTCTTGCTTCCTGATACTGTTTCTTCCAGGGGCAGACTTATTACTTCTAGGTTATGGGAGATGAAGTATCTCTTCTATCGTTTTTCCTGGTGTCTGGGCAGCCTGTGCTGCTGTGGTTTTCCCACTGCTGGGAAAGGACTTAGCGAGTAGGGGCTGGTGGAGTTGGGAAGCTCTTAAAAAGGGATTTACTCCTGCTCCCAGGGGCTGAAAAAGGGAGCAGATATTAAAGGCTGCGTTAGGACTGCGTGCGTGCTGATGCGCCCGGAGCAGGCTGTGCACCAGCGCTGCCAGAGAGGAAACGAGCAGCGGAGGCAGCACCAAACGAGCAGAGAGGCAGGAAGGCAGCTCCGCTCTGCTGGTGGGTTGAGGGCTGCTGCCAAGTCCTTCAGTGCAGAAAGGGAGTACCTCAGAGAGGAGCCAGGGTGGGAATTGAAATAAGTCTTTGTTCATTTTCTAAGAAGTTCCCAGCAGAGGAAAAACCACTGATGGCCTCTCGCATTAGGAACTGTCAGAACTGGAAGGGAGGTGAAAGCTGCAGAGCCACAGCGGCAGTGCCCAACACATCTTCCTGGGCAGCTCTCGCTGGAAGAGCGGGCAGCATCACCAGGTGGCATTCCTGCACTGTCTGTGTCACTCTGCAGGACACACGCAGTGCTCTTTGCACGGAGGCAGAGGATGGAGATGCCCCAGCATTGCGGTGGCAGGATATCAGCTTAGCCCTGGACTAGCACTGTGAGGCTTTAGTGTAGCCACTGGGAACGGATGTCTTCCCAGTCACAGCCTGTCCTGTCAGGAGGAAAACTAGGGTGGTTGTGCTGGTAAAAAGGCACCTTTCAGCTGAAGGGGAACGTGTTGGGTCAGGGCAGTTTGGGGAAGCGACTGGCTCCAGTCCGTGCTGTGCAAGCAAAGGGATGCGGAGGCTGCCTCTGACAGCAGCCTAGGGTAAGGTGACGTTGCGCCCGGGCAGATAAGAAGTGGTTAGCTTGCAGTGAAGTGGTTACTGTGGTGGCAGTCATCAGTAAATGGCTTGGGATGGTGGGTCAGGTGCCAGGTGGGAAATGGCAACTGCCCTTCCAGAAAGAAAGAGCCCCTCTGGCCTCACGTGTGCAGCTGCAAGGGCACAGGGGCTGTTGCAGTCACCTGAAAAGGAGAAGATGCTCCCTTACCCCTGGCTGCTTTTACCCGTGACAAAAGGAGGTGGGTGCTGGCACAGCTTTTCCACTTCGCAGTGCCTGGCTTTTCTTCTGTGTCTGTTTGTAAGGCTGCCTGGCTGGATGTGATCTTCAGATACAGATAAAGAAGAGTCAGGAAATCAAGAGAGCCCAGCAGGCAGGGGTAAAAGTCTCAGTGCCCTTCGCTGGAGGGCTCGTTTGCTTCCAAGAGGAATGTGAGTCAGTGCTGAGGCTGGGGGTTTCAGCTGCGACTTTGCTCTGGGCTGCACACTGAGCTCTGCTGGTTGTTGGTGCCCCCAGGTCTGCAGGCAATTCCTGAGCCTTCACTCCTCTATAGGTAGAGGCTTTATGGGAGCGCAGGGGACGTTTAATGAGCACTTGCCGAAGCCCTTGCCCTGTTTGTTGTTGGTTGAGGTGCTGCTCTGCGGGAGCTCCAGGTTTGTGTCTGAAAGCAATTGCTCTTGAGTGCTTGATGCTGCAGGGATGAGGGGCAGCAAACACTTTCACCAACACAGTTCACCCCGAGAGTCAGAGGGGCGCGTTGTTCCGCTCCAGTGTTGCCGTCCGGTAACAGCCTCCCGCAGGTCGGCACGCTGCGTACGGCATGCGCCCATGGGTCGGAGAGCAGGGCTTTGCTGACGAGACCAACGCACTGCAGCGGGGGCAGAGTCACCAAGTGGAAGGTTTGAAAGGTTTTTGTTTGAAAACATCAGCAGAGCTTGTGGGTGTGGAGGCCTTTCCCCTGGGCCAGGGCAGAAGTGACCGAGGAAGTCTGGGCTGTGATCTCTGCACACGACTGCACTTCTAAGAGCAAAACCCTATTTAAGAGGGAGTTGAACCAGAGGGCTCTGAGAGGGCGTTTGAAACGCATGTTTGATTTTATGGAAATGTTTTTCTGTTGAAAATGTGATTCCAATTTAAACTGACGTTCAGAAGGAAACTTATCCCACGCACGTCTTGCTGTGTGGGCTCGGGTCGTGCTGGTGCACGCTTACCCTTGTCAGGCTCCTGGCAAGCGACCTTCCATGGCCTGGGAGCAGCTTCTCTGGGTCAGGGCTGGTGGGTACATGAGTGCCAGCTCACAGAAGGTGCTTCTGAGATTGGGGGGGTTTAGGTGCTGCTTGAAATGCTGCAAAGCTCATAGAGGCCAGCGCTGTACAGCCTGGGACTGGGCAGGCTTGAATTCCACTGCCATCGGTGCTGTGGCTGCCTGTCAGAGGTTGGAATTCTAACACTTGTGCTTGGCTGGAAGCTTTTCAGTGCTGCTTCAGTGTTTTCATCAGCATAAGCACAGCCAGAAAGGGCTAGGGGATTGTTCTCCCTGACCAAAGATCTTTCCCTGTAACAGAGGGAGTAGTGATGACTCCTTATTCCCGCCGCGTGTTTGCCTGCTCTGTTTGCAGTGCAAACTGCTGAGGACGAGGGCTGTCTCCTGTGCAGGGTTATACAGCAGGTGGTGAGGTGAGGCTTCACTGGTGCTTCTGCTGGGCTGTAAGACAAGTAATGAAGGAAGGGTCTTCTGTAATGTGGCTCATTTCCTTTCAGCTCTGGAGGTAAACAGATCCTTGCCAGAGGGGCATCTCGTTTCTCAGCACAGTAACTTGGAAGAAAGGAGCTGAGATCACCCATCCTGGGTGACCCAGAACAGGAGCTGCTCGCTCGCATCCTCGGTCCTACTCTGGGACATTATGACTGCTCCTCCTTTCTCTCCAAGGAGAGAACTTGGGATGCTCATTCAAAACTGTTTGCAAGGTTTTCAGGAGGCTTTTTAAAAGCACTTCATTCTTTTCCTGCTAACATCTCTGAAGGCTTTCGGTGTGTTACTGCTCTCCTGCTTGGAAAATACAAGAGGACAGAGATGCAGAAGCCAGTCACATCTTCCCTGTGTCTGCAGGGACAGTGACTGAGTCTTCTCTTTATAAAGCACCCAAGGTCCAGCAGTGGTGTTTAAGCTCTTGTTACTGTTCAGTCACCCTGAAGGGGGGATGTGCTTATGCACCTGTCCTCCCGCTGCTCTTGGACAGATGATTCTGAGCTCCGCTGAGGCAGCAGTGATGCAGTTTTGCAGCCTGCCCTGGAGAACGTGTCCTGTGGCTGCAGGACAGCCCCAGGTCTTCTGCTGCAGGGAACGGCTGGAAGGTTCCCCTAGGCTCCTGTGCACAGCCCAGGGGACTGATGGACTGCCTGGAGGCTGCAGACCAGCTGGCTGGTAGGTTCATCGCTTTTGTTTGTTGGAGCAGTAAGTGCAGAACCAGACTAAGGGTAGTATTTGCATTTCTACATTTCCAGTGAAGTCTGCAGAGTCTGAATCCTTTCGCTGAGCCCAGGCTTCAAGGCCTGTGGAAGGCAAGTGCTGGATGCATGGGTTTGACACAAGTCCATCCCTCTTCAGCACAGCAGGTTTGAACACGTGCTCAGAGTTAAATCTGTTTCCTGCTGTGCTAACAAGCTTGCGGGCTGCCCACCTCCCTCTCCCTGTAAATCATCAGGGCGTTAATGCGCCAGCCACAGCAGCCAGGTGTCTTTACTGGATGCCCCTAGTCCTCCGTTCATCACTCCTGACTGCCAGTAGTCAGAACTTCTGGGGGTTCGTCCCCTGTGGGGTTGCTATTGCAGGTCACCTTCTGGAGCAGCTGCACAGGGCAGAGAGGTGAGAAACGAGGAAATGACGTCTTAAACAAAAGTAAGAAAAGTGGAGAAGAAGGAACCAAACCCAAGCCAAGCACAACAGGAAAAGCCCCTCTGGTGTGCAGCGGCTTTTCCAAAAGGAAAGCCCTCAGAAACAAGCCACTGCTCCATCGCTTCACACCAGGGAACTGATGCGTGTTTCTTTCTGGGGCCAGAAGCATCAAGGGTGTCGACAGTGACATAGGAGGGGCTTCAGAATCACAGACTCTGGCTCGGCTTTGCCCCTGCATGGCTGCGCGTGGGCTTCCTTGCGCCAGGCTGCAGTTTGGTCTCGGGCTGCAGTGGCAGGACTGTGGCGGCTGAGTCATTTCCTCTGGCAGGACCGTGGCTGGAGTGACCGTCCCTGTTCCCCACTGATGGCACATGCGTGGCTCATACCCAACGACTGGTTTTGATCTGGGGACCCCACGATCTGGCATCTGACAGTCCACGGCAGTTGTACAAGAGCTCCTGAGTCCAGTCATATAAATGCAGGCGCATGCACCCGTGTGTGAGGAAATGCCTCTAACGCGTCCTGCTTTAGCTCTCTTGATGTCTTGATGCTCTACAGTATCTCCCAGGGGTCATTTTCCATTGTACCTCAGCTGCCAGCAGTGCTTGCAGCGCTTTCTTGGCGTGGCAGGGCTCTGGCAGGGAGGAGGCGATTTCAAGGCACAGCTGCTGGCTTTCTCTACCAGCTTGTTTGTTTCGCAGTCTCACAGTAGAGCTTTAACCTGTCAGATGTGTAGCACCTTGGAAGGTCGCACAAAGATCGCCCTGTTTTCCTTGGCACCGCTTCCCCGATCAGTCTCCAGCATTTCCAAACGGCAGCTCCTGGCATCACCAAGGTCCTCAGAGCTGTCAAGGCAGCAGGTTGTCAGAGTTTCATGTGTGACGTCCAGCAGCCGCTCTGACAGTACCTGGCTTGTCTCAGCCCTTTGGGCATGATGCAGCATGAGGCTGCCAGTCTCCCTGTGGGCACAGGCACCACGGTTTTCCCCAGGGGAGCTAGTCAGGACAGATCCCTGTGGCTGGCTGTGTGTGCGTAGGGCTTACTGGGGCTCTGTCTGCCCAGATGAGCTTTGATGTTGTGCTGGGGTCCAAGTTCCCCTTCCAGAGACGTCTAGGGTGAATTCTTCTGCGCGGGCTCTCTCTCTCTAGTTTCCAGGTGTCAAAGATCACGCTGTCTCAATCCATGCTCTTCATAAATTCTTTCTACACCAGAAAAGAGTCTGGAAAATGCTCTCGGCCCGACTTTTGCCCCGTTACTGTTCCCGTCACGGCATGACGGGCCGTCATCTGGGCACTGGGTTGCGGTGACTGAAGGAGGCACCCAGTAGGTCAGCCTGCTCTGGCAGGGTGATCTTGACACTTGGGTGGGGAGGTCTGACTGTCTGCCTGTTGCATCAGGCACGGCGTGGGTCAGGGCTGCCCTCGTGCTTCTCCCAGGAGGGGATGACGCTGGGGAGCAGTGGTGGAAAGAAGTTGTCACTCGGAAGCCGAAAACATCTGGCTGAGATTAAATCTAAGAACAAGAAATAACACACGTTCGGTTTTGATTGCTGGACCGAGCTGGCTTGTACAACGGCTTTCATGGCTAATGGATGTCAGAGCATCACCAGAACCATTTTGAAGGGGGAAACTGTCCCGGTTAGAGACGAAAGGAGCCTCTAGAGTTAACGGCTCCTGATGTGGAACGCCCGTGTTCATGGTCTCCCTGCAGAGCTTATGGCAGAACGACCCTGACATGGTGCTGCTGGAGCGGGATGACCTGAGCTGTGGGCCCACAGAGATCTTGCTTCGGGTTTTCTAGTCAGACTGGACTTTAATTCTAGCGATGCTCTCAAGCCTGCAGTGCAAGAGGGGAAGACAAACAGAGTCTGGCTGTGGCCCTTGGGACAGGCGCTTGCCTGGCAGTGGGGTGCAGCAACAAGGTGCCTTTGTGCTGCTCACACACTCTGTGCTTCTGTTGCAGTCAGACGGGACCATCCTGGCGATCGCTCTGTTGATCCTCTTCCTCCTGCTGGCTTTGGCGCTCCTCTGGTGGTTCTGGCCTCTGTGCTGCACAGTGGTAAGTGACGGACATCGTTGTTAGCACGAGCCAGCGGCTCCGTGTGGCCTGAACGTAAGAAATGCGTGGGGAGACAGGCTTTCCACTAAGGGCGAGCACAGGACTTGTCGCTGGACACGACGGTCCTTCTTCAGGTGCTGGCTTTGGTTTTGCTTCTATTTGGTCCTCCTGGTGTTCAGATTAGAGCCAGCAATGTGCTGGTGCTGGAGGGTGCTGCAGGAGGGCAGCGTGCTGAGCCCAGGCTGCGCTCCTTGTTCTGCCTCAGGTGTAAGAACCAGACACGTCCAGGTGTGTGCATTGGTGAGAGACTAACTTTGGCTCCGGCTCACCGAGACCAAAAGGGGCTCGGAAATCCAAGTGGTAGCCTCAGCCCAAGCCGGGCTGCACTTCAGCGAGCAAGAGCTCTCCCTCACGGTTTGGCACAAAGGGCTCTGCGCATGTGACAAGTGCAGGCGCAGAGTCGTTCGCTGACAGAGGCGGAGGGATGTCAGGAGGTAAGGAAGAGCTCCCGGCACGCGAGAGGGAAGTCGAGGACTTGAGACAAGCGTGACCCTGCTGCTTGCCTGCAAGGACCTGTCGTATCCCTGCAGGTCTCTGCTGGTCACCTCTAGGGCTGCGTTTGCGAGGGAGGATCAGGGCACAAGCTGGTTGTGGTGGGCTGTACAGTGCAGTGAAACTGAGCCCTTGCTTCAGGTCTTGTTTGTGGTGCAAATGCAGAACTGGAACCAGGGGCACACAACTGTCAGCGGAACTGGAGCCGAGTTTTGGTGACCGGCTGTGGGTAGTGTCCAAATGCTTCTTTTGAGGCTGCCCAAACTGGCTTCAGCTTCTGGGTCACTAGAATTACTCCTGGTGTTAAATCACTTCACCAGTGTTGTAACCTTGCACCACGTACTACCAGACCTGCACTCTGGTGCTAAGGGCTTTGGAGCCACAGGGTGCGGGGGGCTCTTTTCCCTCTCCAGAGCAAGGGTGGACGTCTCACAGGAAAAATTTCAGCTCTCCATTGCTGTCCCTGGTTGGAAGCGTCGGGGGAAATGAGTTTGGCGCCTCCGTCCTGGCACGAAAAACAGGAGGGAAAAAGTACTTATTTGGGCTTTTCAGAGGAATAAAAATTCCGTTCCAAAAAAGGGCCCGAGGGTTTGCGGTGCGGTGGGTTGCTCGGTTATGTGTCTGAGCTCGATGGCTCCTCCCCAGAGCAGCCGGCGCAACCTCTTCGCTGGCATCTCTGCGGACACCTTTACTCTGGGATGTGGGGGAGAGTCAAGGTGATGCAGAGGAGAAGCTTGACTTGACACTGCCATTTAAGGTCCTGTTACAGGAGACGGCTGAAGGTGCTGGGAGAGGTGTGTGACCAGCAGCAGCAGGGCCTGTGGAGCTGGGCACTGCGAGGGTGGTGTGGGGCTGCCCCAGGGGAACGCCGTGAGGAGAGTGGTCATGTCACTGTGTCCTTGGAGCGTGACAGACACAGTCCAGACACGCGAGACGGGAGCAGCAGAGACAGGGAGTCTCTTGTCTACGCATGACTTTATAAGGTTAATATTTTCCAGACCAAAACTCCGTACATACAGAGTTGTTGCAGATAAAAGCTTTTCCTCGCCCTCTCTCCTCCTTTACCTCCCACGTTCTCTTTTAGCAAGGTCTCCCAGTGGGGACTATCTCACTGGCTGGGGTAGTCTGGCCGTAAGCTGAACACATCGCTCCTCTCACTGGAAAGGCCTGTGTGAAATCCCTTCCTTCTCTCTGGGCTGGCAGCGGGTTCTGTTTGGCAGTAGGTCAGCAGCCGGGGTACCTTGCTGGGCACTGCTCACCCAAGGGTTCTGTAAAACTAAAGCTGAATCCACAGAGGAGCATCCAACCCGTTTGGTTTAGGGTGAGGAGCAAGAGGGCCGAGCGGTGCTTGTTTACGAGCTCGGTGATGGCATGCTGAGGAACGCACTGCTGCCAGGAGCACAGAGGGACTGAAGGGCAGAGGAGCTGGCTTGCGCAGCAGGCACGAGAGGCAGGCAGGCAGCAACCTCTAATAACCAAACCGCAGACCCAGAGACACTGCTGAGGGCTGGAGCCCAAGGACGGCATTCAGAGATAATAGTGTTTGTGTTCCTGGGGGAAAGAAAAACAACCCCCAGCTAACTTTTCTCTTACCCAGTATAAATCTGTTGGAGTGACAAGCACATCTCCGAGCCCTGAAATTCCTCCTCACGTGCTTTGTAATCCAACAGGCATCATGATTATCCAGCAGTTCTCCAGGAAGGACGGCGAGCCAGCTTCGTCCCTTGAATAGACGGACTGAAATGAGTAGGCTCTGGAGATGCATCTGGAGCCCAGTGTCTCCTTGGCACGCACCCACAGAGAACTGCTGTTTCCAAGTGTATCCAGGGTTACTGGTCTCTGAAGTGCTCTGGGATGAAGTCTGGAACGTGTCACTACTCAGGGACAGTAGATGCAGTTGTTGCTTGGTGGATCAGAATGAGGACTAGGGCTTTGCTGTGTCTGACGCCAGCACAGGCAGATCCCCTGGATATCTGGAGGGGAATGTTCTAAAGGCTGGGAGCCAGGTACTAACCTGTCAGGACTTTCCGATACCTTTATTCAACAACAGCAACAGGAAACACGACGGTTTTGCTGACAGCCCCTCCACTGGATATAGCAGCAGAATGATGGTAGATGGAGAGGACGTCTGTGATGGGGTGACCCTGCTTCTCCTGAGCAGAGCCCATCTGCAAAGCAGCAGCCACCAGATCTGACCTGGCTGATGTCAGTGGGCATCTCGCTGTCATCTTCCTGTTGCCCACCTTCCTGAATCCAGCATCACCCAAAGGGGTCTGAGCCATAGCTGTGTGTGCAAGAGGCCCTTCAGGGGCCCCGAGGGTGAGGTTGTTCTGGGTAGGAGGCTAACATGAGGCTCGGGTTTAATACCGCTGTAAACCAGAGAGATTTTCAGCCGAACAGGTAGCGAGCCTCCCACAGTGTCTTAAGGAGGATCTCTCAGACAAGCCAGCAGGTTGCCTGGCAGTGGAGCTGGTAACTGGTTTGGATCTGTCGTGGGGCCGGAGTGAACACCACCGTTTATGCTGTTTCCCTGTGGCAGCATCGCACTGAGCAAGAGTCTCCCACAGACACCCAGTGTCGGTGGTTTGGGCCTCTCTTGGTGCCTAAGCAGGGTCTCAGGGCAGACTAAACCTGCTGTAGCTGGAGTGGGGGCTGCAAGCAGCTGCCCGCAGCCTTGGGCTGATACAGTGTGGAGGACGTGAGGGGAAACCTGTCCCTGGTGTAGCTGAGGCTCAACGCGTTTCCCCACGTGCTCCTACATCACATCTCCTCGCAGTTTTCTGAGGGAAGCGTGAGCCTTTGCCTCCCTTCTGCCTCCATGCAGGGCAGTGTGATGGGGGGGGGTAAGAGGCTTGTCTGTGGCAGTTGCCTGCTTAGAGTATAGACACCGACCTACTCGTGTTTGTACTGCAGCTCCTCTGAGCACAGGGGTGCGGCAGGCACGTAGGCGAGGTGTTGGCACTGAAGCATCTAACACCGGGTTTAGCTTTAAAGCTGTTTTCTGGAAGGAGGGACGGAAGAGCCCAGCAACGCGTTTGGCTCTTGGCTCGTACTGCAGCTGACCAGGAGATCTGGAGACAAAAAGCCGGATGGAGAAAATACAGAAAATATAGATTAAAACCACATGACAACGATGGCTAAACTGGAGGAAGGGGATGGGAGGAGATGCAGAGACTCCACAACGACCCTGAAGAGTCATAAAATTACATGGTGCGTGTAGGCTCGCTGGAGATCACTGCATGGGCCCACGGTTCCGATTCCCACCCACTCCCATGTGCACCAGGCTGGGTTCTCTACAGGCAGCGTGGCTTTGGGAAGAGGGAGCACAGGGCTGTGGATCGTCTGCAGCACTAAGAGAAAAAGGGACTCAAATGTGCAGGCAGAGGTTCCTGCCTTCCTTGAGCTGCTGAAGCTGAGCAAATGCTGTCAGCTCGACAGCAGCCCGGGGTGCGTGTGCCACGTGCTGAGCAGGGTGCTCTGAGGTGCTGCTGTTGTATGCCAGGCCCTGAGCAGGGTGCTGTGCCAGGCTGCTGTTCTGTGGCATTACCAGACAGTTGCCATTTATCTAAGACATCCATCAGCTCTGGGGTGTCCACACCGAAAGATTTGCTGGAATCTGTGCTGCGTGTCGTTCGTGCCCGCCAGCCTGAAGCCAGACGTGTGAAACGGCCGCGCTTTCTGGTGGCAATGAGTTAAAACTGAGATTCCTGGGTCTGCTTCCGGGCTGGTGGGAGAGCTTAAGGGAAAGGGCTGAGTTAGTGTCTCTGTTGGCCTCCAATTACCTCTTCTGTGTTGCAGCTGGGGAAGTCGGGACAGGCTCCTGCTTCTGTTAAGAAGGCTGAAGTGTCCTCGAGCCTCCAGGGCTTAGCGGCTGCCTAGAGGACATGGTAGATACACAACAAACCAAAAGGAAATGCTCCTTCACCCAACTCATCACTAAACTATGAAACCCTGTCACAGGACTTAGAGGAGGTCGAGGCTATAAATGTGGAAGGGGAAAAAACAACCCAATGAGAAGATGAGTCAGATGTGGATCACAGCTCGTGCTGTGAAAAAGCCCTGCTCATTAGGATAGAAAAATTCCTCTGCTGTGTTTCCAGAATAGCGAAAGTCATTAAGGACAAGACAACTGCCCCGTTAACTGCGGGCTCCCTCCCCAGGCGTTACTCAGAATTAGAGGCTCAGTCCGTCCTTTCTTCCTTGGGACTGTTCTCTTCACGTGCAGCAAGCTGCTGCGCTCCATCCCAAGGCAGACCCGCTCCGCCGACGAGAAATGTGCTCCCCGTTTGTCACAGAGAGCCCCGGGGACTCTGGCTGGGGCTCTGTTTGCTGGGCGGGCTCTGCTGGAGGAGGTGGTTGGTCTCCCCACGTGGAAGACATCCGAGACACATTCCTGGGATCTGCCAAGTCTGGACTCAGCTCGTGCTCTCTTCTGCCTGAATGGCGACAGCAAGCCAGTCCTCTCCAAGGCTTTTAGGTTCCAGAGGGTGGCTGACGGTGTTTATCCGCTTTGCATGGGGCTGTCCAACGGCAACCGTGTCTCCTGCACGTGCCAGTGATGCCGGGCTGGCTTGGCAAGCATAGACCTGTGCCGGCCACGCACGGTTTGGGCTCTGCGAGGTAAGATGACCGGCAGGCACAGAATTCCTTTACTGGTCCGAGTTTTCACAGCCGAGTGCGGAAGCGCCAAGCGCTGCTCCCCAAGTTCCCTCCTCTACCAAGGAGAGCCGGTGGCTGCCTCTCCCTTCTGCAGGCCTTCCCCGCTCAAAAACAACAGAGCTGCTGTGAGGTCTCCCAGCATGGCAGTGCTGCAGAGACCCTCGGGTGCTCCCTCTGATGGTGCTGGGACACTGACGGCTGCTGAACCATCACAGAGACAAGGGACAGGAGGTGCAGTTGCAGCAGCCACAGCAGATGAGGCTCGGGGTTACCCAGACGACTGCAGCACACGCGCACAAGTGCTCGGGCCCCGCCAAGCTGAACTCGCCCGAGCATTTTGCTTGGCCCAGCTTGCTCCAGCTGGCTGCATTCAGCAGGTCCATGTGTGTCATCTGGGGAGGCCACAAGTGCAGCCCAGAGCAGAACGTGGTGGCCAGCGTGGTCCCAGTCATCCCCGGCTTCCTTGTAGCGGCTTTTTCTGCCTTGTGCTCTCTGCACAAAAGGAGCCGGGTCAGGTGCTGCCGTGCAACTCTGGGACCTGGGCACCGCCGCTTGGTGCTTGCTTTGCAGTTCCACGTGGGATGGTGCCAAGATCCCGTTGGCTCCACTGCCTCTGGCACCCCACAGTCAGGGTTTGGTGGGTACACGGTGTAGCCAGAGGAGTCCAAGAGGGAGATGGTGAAGCTTTGCACTGTTTGCGCACCAGAAGCCTCTCCAGGCGTGAGCTGAGACACAGCAAGGAGGTTGACCTCTGGGAGTCCGTACGGGCTCCGAGGCAGAGAGGACGGAGCTCCCCATCCCCGCAAGGGCCCAGACTGAGCCGTGCGTGCTGCTGGCTGCTGGAGGGCTCGGTTGCTCTTGGAAGTGCCTGCAGCTTGAACACGGAAAGAGGATCGTTGTCCGTTCCTGTCCTGGGCCACGATCTATTGGTAGGAGTCGTGTAGGTTGCCTGCGTGTTACGAGAAGGGGTGCAGACGTATGAGAAGCGCTGCCACCTCTGCACTCCCAGGGCTGGATTCTCCGGAGTGTTCAGCGATCATGGCTGGGAATTGTGTTTGAAGGCTCAGCTGGAGCGGAGGTGCTGGATGGGCTACCCGGCTGCTTCATGCCAGTGCAAATGAGAGCCGCGATGTTCCACCAGAATAACGACAGGGGAGGGAGTGAGGCCGTGTCCAGTAAGGAAGTTCTGGGCCAGGTACCTGAGGTTTCTCAGTGTCCAGTGGGTTTGGGTTAAGGGGTTGGTACAAAAGGGGTCTGCTGGCAAGTGCCACCCCGACAGCGCCCACAACACATCTGACTCCGTGACTCAAGGGCTCCTCTGCGTATGTCGGCACACCGCACGCGCTGTGTCCCTGTCTGGCGTGTCGGGAGGCGTGCCGGCGGCGGTGCTGTCTCCATGGCCTGTCTGCAGGGAGCAGCGCTTGGAGCAAACGGTGCTGACGCCCGCGGGTTCCTTTCCGCAAAGCACTCTTACTGTGTAGCCGCTTCTCATCGTTTTCTTTCCATCGTGGCCAGAGCTGACATCCCCAGGGCTGCCAGCACAGCGAGGCATCACAGGGCAGGGAGACAGCTGCTGTGTCAGACGCTGCCCAGCCCTGCTGTCCAGCCTCAACTCCTGTGGGGCATTGCCCGCCTTTCTGCCCAGTGCAGCCAGCGACGTGACAGCCGCAGTCTGACCCGAGGTTCAGCGATGCTACAAGCGGGGCAGCGCGTGCACCTGCCACCGCCGCCCTCGCGAGCCATTTCGTACCCTGTGCTGCTGTGCCTTCAGCAAAGACCCCGTGTGAATTCCTGAAGCCCCAAGGCTCCTCCGCGGGGGGTTCCTGAGCCACCAGAAAAGGCCCTGCTACCCAGGAACAGGTAGTGGCAGATGTCCTCGCCCATCGCTGCTCTGGCCTGAGCTGCAAACACGGGACTGATCCAGCCCCCTCCTCCTCCCCAGCCAGAGGCACATGCTCTCTGTTAATGGCCACGTTGCATGACTCAGGGCTTGCAGAGGGAAATAATAACAGTGAGCTCACCAGAGAAGGAAAAACACCAGTGAGAGGGATTGCTGTAAATATTTATATCCTCGGGACCTTTAATGTGACTGGCATTTCCCCTTCTGCCTTTAAACAGCCAGTCTGTTGTTGTTTGGAGCCGGGGTTATTTTGGAGGGGGATGTTTAAGGCTGGACAGCTGTATCCCACACCTAGGCAGCCCCTGCACCTATGTCGTCTCCTGAGAGGAGCTGAGGACACGTGGTGCAGCCCCACGGGTGCTCAGCACTGTCACAGCGTTGCCACGTGGCCCGTGTCCCAAGAGCGAGCTGCCTCCAGACGGACCGAAAGCTGCTGGAGAGGAGCCGTCCCCGGGGCAGCTGCACTGACACCACGGGCTGGACTCAACCTGTTGACTGCAATGGCCGCACGCTGGGGTGCGTCTCGTGTGGGGGAGAGGTATCTGACGTGCCTGTACGCAACTGCCTTCCCTCTGGAAGACCCTCTGTTGCTCTTGGAGTGGAAGGCTGTGACAGTAGCCAACTGCCTGCTGAGCCCTAGATGCAAGCCTTTCGCATGAAATAATAGCCTCACACCCACAGAAACGTGGAGCGTTTCTATGGAGAATGTGCTGGACCGGTCGAAACCGCCGCTTGCTTTATTAGAAACCTGGCAGAGCCTCAGGCATGCAGTGATCTGTCTTTAAAGCTCATGACAGTGACCTCTATAGCTTGACAACGTGACAGTGGCTTGGCAGGAGAGCCTGAGTGGCACAGCCGTCTGGAGTGACGAACGGGCCGGGACGCAGGGGCTAGGGGTTCACTACTGCTTTGCAGTGCCTCTGGGACATTTCTCTTCACCTTGGCTTCACTTCGTCATCTGTGGTCAGGCTGTAAATCGCTTGAGGCAGGTTTTGCACCTGTGTGTGGTGTCCAGGTGAAGGAGATGCTGGCAGTTGTTCTGGCGAAGCAGCGGCTGCAGTCTGCTGCTCAGAACCAGCACCAGCTATGGCACCTGTTTGCATTAGGGGGGATGGAGGATCATGGTCCAACCTCAACCTCCCTGGCACAGTTTGAGGCTGTTTCCTCTCGTCTTGGGAAGAAGAGACTGACTCCAGCCTCCTGAAGTTCAGGTTGCTGTGAAGAGTGAGAGCCTCTTTTTCTACAGGTCCCTCAGCCGCTCCTCATAGGAGCCCCTCTTGTGTTCTCGTGTGGGGTTCCGTTAAGGGGCATTTGAATTGTGTAGGAATTCACCACCGTGTCTCTCTTTGGTTCTTTTAGATCATCAGAGAGCCCCCTCCACCTCCTGCAGAAGACAGCGAGGTGAGTAACGCTGACAGCTCCATTCCCTCGGTGTTCAGGACAGTCTCCTCGCCAGAGGCTGCGATTCCCTTGCTGGCAGGCGCAGAGCATTTAAAGCCCTGTGCTCGGTTCTGTGGTGCCTTAGCCGAGCCAGGGGCCCTTTAGCTGACGCCGGCCGTGAGCGCTTCGCTCTGCTCGTGTTGCTCTCCGTGGGGGCAGCGGTGTGGTGGGTGTTTGTGACTAGATCTGTGTGCTCGGCAGCGCCGGGGAGGCGGCAGGAACGGAGGCCAGAGGCAGACGGTGTTTCTGCTTGGTTGGGAGAGCGCTACAGAGTTGGCCTGGGGTTCTTGGGAAGGACAACCCGTAAGCGTGCGCTTAGCTTTGGGTTAGCGGACTCTAAGCAGAGGCTTAGCTGCCTGCCTGGAGCAGCACGGCAGTGACTGGTGGTTTACAGACATGAGTGCTCTAGGCAGCCGAGAAGGGATGCTGATCCCTTGGACTCAATCGCTGTGAGTAAAGGCAGCCCCCAGCCGCTGAAATGGGTCTGAAGACAGCGGAGCACGTTCTGAGCACGTCTAAAACCCCGGGGAGATCATCCTGACTCCAGAAGAGCTGCCCTGGTCAGGTTAGTTGTAGTCGAAAGGAGCAGTAAAGCAGCACTGAGACCTGCATCTGAATTCTGCTCACAGTTTGTGCAGGCATCTAGCAACACGCAGTTTAAAGCTCTGTCACCTTCCCTTCACGAGCAGCCCAGAGACAGCCAGTTTTCCCTCTGCCTCTTGCGGTGCCCTGTGCTTCCAGCACACAGCGAGGGTCTCCTCCTCTTTCGGGGCTTTCACCGAGCGGTGCTGGTGCTGCGCCCGGGATGTGTCCATGGGAGGTTTTCCGCTGAGCTCACTGGAGTTTGGATTGTTCTTTGTGACTGTGCGGGGGAAAGAAGACTTCGGGCTCTGCTCGTTCGCCGCCTTTTTGCATCTGGAGACAAATGCATTGCCCGCTTCAGCCTGCGAGTGGAGGCCGCAGTGATCCTCTCCGCGCCCTCCATGAAGGCTGGCTTGGCGAGCAGGCTCTGTGCCGAGGCAGACAGGAACCCTTAGAGCTCAGTCCCCTGCAGCCTAACGTCTGCCTGTGCTCAGAACAGAGTAATAGCTCGGGGCAGCTGGAGCCAGGGCCAGAGCTTCCATCTTGGTGGCACTGAGCTCCCTCAAAAGAGACCTGAAGCAAAACTCCACACCCAAACGCTCTTGGAGCCAGGAGAGATTTGCTCTCGGACCCAGCGCTTCCCGCGTCTCTGTGCGTAGGCACCTGGCCTCTTTTCCTGAGTAACGATCTGTGTTCGGGCCGCGAGGGAACCCGCGGGCTTTGTCAGCTCCTCTCCTCGGAGCGAAAGGAAAGCGTGAGGCTGGAAGGGCCCGTGCGCTGCTGGGCATCCCGCGCGCTGCCGAAGCCGGGGTCTGGTCGCGGCGATGGATTAAAATCCATCGGGCTGGTTCGCGGGCTCCTGGCCAAGCGCTGCAGGGGGACGCTGCGCTTCGCGGCTTTGTCAGAGCACTCGGCGCAAAAGCAGGCAGCACAGCAGCCCGGTCGCGTTCGCTGCGGGCGACCGACGAGGGGTTCAGCTGGGGTGGAGCTGTTGTGGGCCACGTTTTGTTTCCTCTCCATCCTGCTTGTAGCGGAGAGGAGCAGGCTGGCGACTGTCTGGAGAACTGCTCGGTCTTAGCCCACCTGTCTGCCTCACAGGGTGCCTTTGGCAGTGCGTTTGCCGCTGGCTCTTGGACTAAACCTGCACCTGCGGTGTGCAGGGCGCGGGGTAAGTCCTCTCTGCACAGGAGCAGAAAGTTCTGCTCGCTCTGCGGCTCGCTCGCTCCCTGCACGTGGTGGCTTTAGATGCAGGCTTGGCTGGGCTTGGTGGTACCCGGAGCAGGGCACTGCACTGGGTCTGCAAAACTGCATCAACTGCACCTGTTCCAGGGGGACACACAGCTGCTGGAGAGAGCCCAGTGCAGAGCCACAGGGATGATGGAGGGAGGGGAGCATCTCCCTGCTGAGCAAAAGCTGAGGGAGCTGGGGCTGCTGAGCTGGGAAGAAGAAGCCTGAGCACAACCTGACCCCATTTCCTCTTGTCCTATCACTAGTCCCCATCTCTCAGCCCCATTTTCCTGTGCTGCTTGCTCGCCGGAGCTCCACAGCCACCCCTTGTATGGCAGCAGAGCCAAGCCACCGACCAGGCTGTAATTGAGTAATTTGTATGTCTCTGGTCATCTCACCGCATCCCCCCGGGCCAGCGCACGCTGGGAGGTGCTGGGGAGAGCGGGCCTTCCCCTGCAGCGCTCACGTGAGCCGGGAGCTCTTTCGGACACCACTTGGCAGGTGTTGGCTGGGGACAGTCAGAGACAGGAGAGGAACCATGGGATGAGGCGATGCAGTTGTGATTTGGACTCCTGGCAGAGGACAACGTAAGGAGGAGATGCTTCCTGAGAAGCCAGCGAGGTGCCCTGAAGCTGTGCTGGGAGGGGGCAATGCAGACTGGAGTAAGTCCAGCTCTGGGAGAATAAGGAGGCAGTAAGGGGCCCAGAAGCGCTGAGGACAGTGTCTTCACCTCTGTGTCCCCTCAGCTGCAAGGAGAGATGGCGACATCTCATACGCAGAGGGACGCTTGTCCCCTCGTGTCTCAGCCCTGGGTGCAGCTCTGAGCAGCCTCAGGCGTTGCAGAGACAACTGTGGAAGCAACTGCAAAGGCAGAGAGAGGGGTACGTTGTCCAAGCTGGGGTTTGTATCTCTGGCCCAGTTTAGTTTGAGTTCTTGCCCTGAGTGGTTCCAAGGCCCCAGTGGAGCCTGAGTTGTCCTCGTGTTACCCGCAGCCGAGGTTCCCTCTGATCAGGGTCGGGGCACTCAGTGTGGGCTCTGAGTGCAGCACTCGTCTTTGTTTTCTCAAACCCAGCAGTCTGGGTTTCTGACTGTGAAATGCAGCTCTGTCCTGCTTCTTAGGTTTTAAGAGACTCCAGCTCCATCTAAAGCAGCTTCGGGGGTGGAAAGGTGTTGAGTTCTGGGCAGCTGATTTCCAGCTTCATTAGAGGCACTCGAATTGTTCAGGGCTGCCGTCCTGCTGCTGGCTCAGAGCCGCAGACCCTTACGCACCTCTTCCTCAGGCAGACCCTCTCCTAGCAAAGTGTAAAGAGGATCTCCAGGGGGCTCTGCCAACCCCTTCTGTACCATCCTGTGATTCCATGAAAAGTGAGCCAGGATGTGACTGTCCAACCTTCATTGGAACAGGCTGCCCGGGGGGTTGTGGAGTCTCCTTCTCTGGAGACGTTTCAAACCCTCCTGGGCTGTTCCTGTGTGACTGGATCTAGGGGA
>JAOXOE010026982.1:0-19811 GCA_028565055.1 Phoeniculus purpureus
CTGCGCGCCGCCACCCCGCTCCGACACCGACACAGGCTCAGCCGCCGCCGCCACCCCCCCCAAACCGTGCTCTGCCACCCGCCCGCCGGAAGCCGTCAGCGCCCGTCACCGCCTTTTCCCGCCTCCCCTATAGCCCGGCCCCCGTTGCCGTGGCGGCGCCCGCGCGACCTGGGCCCGCTGTTGGAGACAGAGAAATTGTATTTAATTATATTAGATTTTATTTGATTGCTTTAGTTTATTTGTTGTTTTATTTATTTTATTTTACTTTATTTTATTTCTTTTTTTATTTATTCAATGTATTCTGACACCGAGACAGGGTGCAGGCAGCAGCAGCAGTAACAGCAGCGTCCTTCATATCCTGAGGAGACCCGGCCCCACGATGAGGGCGGCTCCCCGAATTACTTCACAGCTCAGCACAGCTTGGGCCACTCTGCCAGCCCTCCCCAACATGAGGCAGCTGTTAAAGAACTAATCATCCCCAACACAGAGTTAATTTTTTGCTCAATGTCGCAGAAAGGCTTTTGCTCCAGGAGGTTTTGCCCAGGTCTGTTAGACATGTTATTTGTGTTTCTCTGGGGGAGTCCAGTTAAAGGAAATAATAAGGGTGATCTCCTTGTTGAAGGCTGTTTTTTAGAAGTTACAATGTTAGAGCTGTACAGACTTGGGGTGTTTCTGCTATATGTTGGAGACTGAAAGACGCTTAATCAAGGCCAACGGCATCCTGACCTGTATTGGCAATAGTGTGGCCAAAAGGAGTGGGAAGGTGATTGTGCACCTGTTCTGGGCACTGGTGAGGCCACATCTTGACTACTGGGTTCACTTTTGGGCACCTCAATACAAGTGAAAGACAGATACTGGAGTGGGTCCAGAGAAGGGCAACAAGGGTGGTAAAGGGTCTGGGGAACAAACCTTGTGAGGAGCAGCTGAGGGAGCTGGGGCTGGTTAGTAAAGAGGCTGAGGGAAGAACTTCTCACTGTCTACAACTATCTGAAAAGAGGATATAGAGGCTGAGCTCTCTTCTCACAAGTAACAAGTGATAGAACAAGAGGAAATCTACACTGCAGAAGGGGGAAGTTTACGTTGAACATGAGGAAAAACATTGTCCTGGAAAGGGTCATCAGGCCTGAGAATAGGATGCCCAGGGAAGGGGCTGAATCGCCATCCCTTGATGTGTCTCAAAGTCATGAAGATCTGAAGCTTAGAGACATGTTTTAGTGGTGGCCTTGGGAAAGTTGGTTTAGTGATTTGACTCAATGAGCTTGAAGCTGTTTTCCATTCTAAATTATTCTATGTTTAAGTGTAGCAGAAACAGTGTAAGTGCTCTAGTTGCATTTCTATGAGTTGTGTACAAGTAATGGTGGTTGTAACTTTTTTCTGCATTGAATTTTATGTGCTAATGGGATCAATCAGAAATACTGAAAGTACCAGAATATTTGCCATAATATTTGATTATTTTATTTTCACTTCTATCACATTCAGATATTGAGAATGAGAAGACAAGGCATTATCTGGTAGGATGAAGAGGCTGTACAAACAAATATGGACTAACTCAATGTCCTGCAGCTATGACAGGAAGACCAGCAGCAGCTTTACCTGGGTATGAATTGCTGTCTAATATAGATAAGTTTAATGTCCACTTTTTAATCAGGTTTTCAGAGCATGACATGTGAATATTTATACAAGTAAAGGGTTTACATGGTGGTCGAATTCAAATGCACAAGCAAACACCTAAAAATCCTACTCTTTGTCCAGAAAAAAATAGTTAATGATCATCGGCATGTTGAATCCAGCACTGGGGACTCAGACAGGGGAACTACACCCTGTTTAACGTTCTGCTGGGTACACATAATTTAACCTACCTGTGTCTTAGTTTCAATAAGCAAGGTACCTTACCATACCACATCATACTAATGATCCTGAACAAAGCATCTGCACTCTCTGAAGGATGGATGCTTTATTTTGTTTTCAAATCATCTGTTGATCCTTATATACATTTAAGATTTTACTACCTTACTATACATCCCTTATAACTTTTATCATATGAGCCTTTTCCTGCTGGGGACTTAAGACTATTAGTTGGAGAAAATGCCGTATGACGAAGGGTTAGCAAACTGCAAACAGAAATTACAATGTAATTAAAGCCACTCAAGGAATATTGAAGTCTGCCAATCACCACAGAATACAGGGAGAATAAGTCACTTCAGAATAAATTTGCTGCTTCTAGTATTGCATATAGAATTACACATCAAAATGACAGAAGTTCTGTACTAGCAAGTATGTCCATTAAGGAGAAACTTACATACTACAAGATATAATCAATAAATTTGTGTCAGGAGGATGGAGCCAGACTCTTCTCAATGTCATCTAGTGTTAGGATGTCATCTAGGGTGTAAGCTGGAACATAGGATGTTCCACATAAATATGAGAAGGAACTTCTTCACAGTGAGGGTGACAGAGCACTGGAACATGCTACCCAGGGGGGGTTGTGGAATCTCCTTCACTGGAGACATTTAAAACCTGCCTGGATGTGTTCCTGTGTGACTTGGTCCAGATGATCCTGCTGTGGCAGGGGGATTGGACTAGATGATCTTTCGAGGTCCCTTCCAATCCCTTATAATTCTATGATAAGCCTGTCATTCTTGTTGCTACCAACTTTTTCTGAGCATTGCTGAACAGCCTTAAAAGATGTTTGTTGTTTTATTAGAGGTCATGTACAATGCAGGAGAGGAAATACAATGTGGTTTGAACTGTTACTTCTTGGTCTGAAGGAAAAAAACAAAGCAGCATTCCTTTTTGTGTATATTCTAGTTAGTACAGCTTGCTTAGAAGATTGTAAAGAAATAGACAGAGAAAATAAAAGGATTATTTTATTTTTGTTTTGTTTATTAAAAAAATAAAATACTTTTTATTCATTCATTTTCAGAGCAATTTTGAATATATGCTCATAGCTTAGGGGTTTTTGCAAAGTAAACATTGAAAAGTAAACATTGCAGAATTTTGTGTAAATAGAAGATTTCTCTTCAAAAAAAAATCAGCTGTCCACTTGGTGCTCCTCCTAAACCTGTTAAGTTGCCAGAGTTTCTTAGTAGAAGAAGGTGTGGCAACTTGCTATGACCTTTGTGAGAGGAAGTCTTTGTGATAGAATAAAAGTTTTATGACTAAGCAGAGTACTGAAGCATACTACAATTATCTTACACCTCCATTGTATCACAACCTCGTGAGAATTAAGGGACTCTGACCTTTACCAAATCTTGAATGTCTATGGTTTTCACAGCTGACCTGTCTCAGGTACCAGAAGTGGCATGTCCATGGTAGTCTACTCAGGATAATATTCCTGCTAGGAAAAGACAGCTTGTGGTTGGATGAGAGTGCTCAGCAGGCCTGGATTTCTCTGAAGGACAAAAAGGGTCAGGATTCTCCTCCCTACAAGCACCACCCATTCTGAGTCATCTGAGCTGGAAGTGCTGGCAAAACATCTTCAAGCAGATGGTATGACCCAGCATAGGTTACATGAAAATTCATGAGTGAGGCTGTTTAATTAAAATATGATGAGAAGGTCTTTAATTTTCTTAAGGAGGTGGAGAAAATGTTTTTCTTCCTTAGTGACACAGAATAAGAACTTTCATTTTTATAGACTTGTTTCCATATAAATATAAGAAGACATTGCAAAGGTTGCGTCATTTTTTAAATTAAACTCCAATGTGTTTCTGTGTAACATCTCTAGTGTGAATCACAATTTCTGCCCTTCAGAAATTTGTAAACACCACTTCAAGCCAAGTTATCTTATTGATGCAGCAAATCATAGCAAATTATGGTCACTGTGTGTGTGATGATGCTTTATCACAAAGGTCCAGGTTCCTGCAGGACCTGCAGTTCTGCGGAGCTGGGACTATTTAGTCTGAAGAAGAGGCTGAGGGGAGGCCTTCTCACTGTCTACAACTACCTGAAAGGAGAGTGGAGAGAGGTGGGGATTGGTCTTTTCTTACAAGTAACAAGTGATAGGACAAGAGGAAATGTTACAGCAGGGGAAGTTTAGGTTGGACATGTGGAAAAACTTCCTGCAAAGGGTCATCAGGCCTTGGGACAGGCTGCCCAGAGAGAGAGTTGAATTGCTATCCCTGGATGTGTTTCAAAGTCATGTAGATCTGGAGCTTAGGGATAGGGTTTAGCAGTGACCTTGAAAAAGTTGGGTTAATGGTTGGACTTGATGATCTTAAATCCCTTTTCCAACCTAAATTATTCTGAAATGAATTCACTGAAATTTACTTTAGGGTGTACAAATTGTTTTATGGTAAAGAAAAATCTCAGTATTTCACAGATGAAGAGATTCCAGATCCAGTGTATATTTTAGGCTGTACATAGAATGACATAGACTCTAACTCCATGTAAGGATGAGTTATAAGGAGAGGAAATGAAAGCTAGCACTGAAGTGAGTTATAAGGAGCTTATCTTAATTCAATGTTGTCTTAATTCAATTGAGGAAAAAATGTACATATTAGAAGCTAGACAGCAGTGAGTTTTTCCATTTCTGTTGTGAAGATAGGCTGTGAGAGTTGGGGTGAGAGATAGAAGGCTCCAGAGAGAACTTACAGTGACTTTCTACTACTTAAAGGGGGCTGTAAGAAAGATGTGGACAGATTTTAGTAGGGCTTGTTGTGACAGGACAAGAGGTGATGATTTTAAGCTAAATGATGGAGATTCACACTAGATATAAGGGGCACATTTTTTACACTGAACATGGAGAAACATTGGCCCAGGTTGCCTATGAAGTTGGTAAGATGCCTCATCACTGCAGACATTCTGGATCAGGTTGGACTGGGCTCTGAGCAACCTGATTTAGAGAAAGATGTCCCTGGACAAGAAGCTCTTTGAAGGTCCTTTCCAACCCAAAGAATTCTGTGATTCTATGGTTTTATGAGATGCAATGGCTGAAACAAGAGGAGGTGTAAGCAGAAATTTCAGAACAGAGCACAGCACAGAAGTAGGACGTGTGGGCTTAGTAAATAGGCCATGTGCAATGACATTAGGGAGATTCACTCCTCATTGATTCAACCCTGCAAGCAGCAGCATGTAAGAACTTTATTGTATGAAAGTAATTCTAGACCTACTTCAAAAATTATTTGCTTTCTTTTTTTGCTCCCTGCTGCCCCCATCTTTTTTCTTCCTGTGGCCATGGCACAAGAGAAATATGTTCAATCCTGAGGTGAGAACTAGTGAGTTGCTCTTGAAATTCCTAACTGTGGGCCTCTTGATGCTACTCTGGTCAGACCAAGGCTGAAATCTTACTAAAATTGAGAATGAAAATAGGGAAATAACTCAAATAAGCGGATCCACCACTAGCTAAAAACAAGGAAAACTTCTCCTGTTACATTGAAAAAGCATCAAAGCGATTTTGCAGAGGTTATTCAGTCTGCATTTCATACAAATTAAGAAACAGAAATAAAAAGAAAGAGAATGAAGGTGGTTTGGCTTATTTATAAAATTGGATGTGAAGATCAGTTGTAGTCAAATCTTTTGTATAAGAATTTTTACTCTGCCATACAAGGAGGATGTTGGGGTCTTAAACTACATAATAGTATAGCAATGCACATCTCCTTGCATTCCAGTATCCCTCCTTGGATTCCAGTAGCCAGATTCATGAAGAGAAAATCTCAGATGTGAATTACTAGGGATTTAAGTCAGGAGGTGGCAGTCTTGAGTAGCAACTCGCTGCTGTCTTTAGTTGATTTTAGATTCAGTCAGAGCTTGGCACAAACAACTCCACATCTGAGCCCTTTTTCTTAAAAAATTACAAGAGGCTTAGGTATTGAAAATGGTAACAACCAGCTTGGTCCTTCGTGCCTGATAATTAAAAATGTAGCAAAGTTATTTACTACTTTTAATGTGGGTTGTATAAGCTTTCCTGGATTTTTTAATATTTGGATCTATAGTTGTAGAGGGAAAGTCAGCAGCACAGTGGATCTGTCTTGTTCTAATCTGGGTTTGTTTCTTTTAACTTGGAAAATCGTGTTGCCAACAAGAATGATTCCCAATAAGGTATAGAATTGTTTTATTTAGGAGGTGTGTCTAATCCCTCATCCCCTGCCTGTGGTCTACAAGCAGGTCATGAGTTGCTTTTATCTCATTCATGAACTACCACAAAATAATAACAGCAGAGCCTACTTTTTATTAATAATATTTGAAATTTCTCATCAACAAATCAGCACAAAATCTCTCAACTACCTAGTCTCAGCCAAGAGGAGAACTTGATGACATTGTTTTTCTGCTGTGAAAATGCCTAGTTGGAAAAAGACCAAAAAAAGATGAAATTAATCACAGTAGCTGCATGTGATGTCTCACTTCTAATCTTTTGGAAGAATGTGAAGGGTGTCATTCACTGGGAGGATCAAAATGTAACAAAGGAGTTGCGTGGTGTTACTTATTCCCACTGGGTAAGGAATTAAACTTGTCAATGTTACTGTAAATTTTTTAACATATATTGATTTGTTTACCCTGCAGTCCTGCATTTTAAAAATATGTATTTTGGGCCAAAATTCATTTTATTTTGTTTTCTTCAGGTGCACAAGAAAAATCTGCCTTTGGAAAGTTTGCAAAGCAACAAATCCTACTGGCAGGATAAGCTGCAACTGTGCTCTACCCAGAAGGTATGTACATGTGTAAGCCTTGATCCAGAACAGAACTAATTTTCCAATCTGCGTTTTTGTCACAGGCCATATACACAAAATACAGCCTTGTCTTCTTTCTCTGAGACTTGACGCCTTCAGTGAGCCCACTCATGCAACAATCTGTCTGCTCCTGCCAGACACAATAGTCTGCCCAGATGGCTCTGAACGCAAGATGAGGTTTTCTCTAACAGTCCTGTTAGACACAGCAGACACTGCCATAAAACCCAGTATTTAATCTTGTTATTAAACAAACATTTTTGCAAGTTTGCATAAACAGTTGCCCAGCCATGGCTTCCATAGAGCCCTTTAATAACTGGAAGGGTGTGGTGATTCAGTTTCCTCAGAGGCTTTTCTTCCACCTGACTACCAAAGAGTAATTTATTCCTCAGTTGCCATCATTGCTCACTTGCTTTGCTTCTTCACTTTCTGTGTCTGTCAGAGATATATCAGTGAGTTAATGATTGTCTTTTTAGTGCAAAAATTGGCTGGGGGATGATTCATTGAGCCAGATTCCCTAAAGAAATAAGGTTTACGCGATCATACTCATGTCTATTCCAACACTGAGCACTAATAACATGGAACCCTGTTGGCTGTTTCTTTTCATATGAAGGAGAGACAGACTCCAGTCTTCGTATGAAAATAGATGGCTAGGAGGAGAAAAGAGATCCTGCTACTGTCTTCTAGTAAGGAAAAGCTTGTCTTATTAGACAACTGAGAAGTCATTCAGGCTCTCCTTTGAGGCACAATATGTTCAAGACACAATCATAGAATAGTAGGGGTTGGAAGGGACCTCTGGAGCTCATCTAGTCCAAGCCCCCACTAGAGCAGGTTCTCCTAGACCAGACAACTCATCTTCACTATCTGTGTTGCTGAGAATTTATTACATGGAGAGAGATCTCACCTCAGCAGATCCTACTGAAGACAAGGCATGGGCAATATTTGTACTTCAGTTTTGGAAGTGAGGTGAGGTGACAGTGGTCGCCATGTGAACACACACATCTCCTTTGTGGTGAATAGGAGACTGTGCCTCTTACGAGGTACCTGGTGGTCATGGTGCTCTGTCAGATAACACTATCTTTAAACATTCTTGTGTCCTTCCAAAGGTGGAACATACTGTACTTGATGCTGAAGAAGTATGAAACACACAGAATTTTTGAGTGTCTGCAACAGAATGAGGTGTTTGTTCATGTAGAAGACGCATGCTAGGTTTCAAATAGCCAAAGGAGACAACTTGAGATTTATTTGAGGTCAAAATGAAAACCTGTTCTGTTGTGTGTAAGCGTTTGGTTTTAAACAAGGCCACTAAAATGGCAAAAGAATGTGCAAAACTGAAAATCTCCTGAAAGAGATTTTGCAGCCACAGCCACATGAGTCCTTCTAGCAGCAACATACTGACCTGTCACTGAGCAGGTTTTGTGGGTTTTCCCTAATTCATATGAAGCATAGTTACGTAGATTATTTTAAGCAATTTAAAATCTGTGTGTGAGATACAGCATCTGACCTTGCCTCACCTGAGTTAGCTGTACTCCCATAAACTCTTCTGTTAGCACATCTGAGGAACACAGCCTAAATCACAGCATGGTTGAGGTTGGAAGGGACCTCAGAGATCATCTAGTTCCAACCCCCTGCCACAGACAAGGACATCACCCATCCACTGGCACTGCTAGATATAGAGATGATCTGTGCATAACCTGAGGCCCTGCTGATAACATGCAAGTGTATGGGATCATGGCAAGGCTTCTGCCAACACAAAAGGTAAATAAATAGCATTTTGGGAACTTGAATAT
The DNA here is from genome assembly GCA_028565055.1 of Phoeniculus purpureus. Lineage (NCBI taxonomy): Eukaryota > Metazoa > Chordata > Aves > Bucerotiformes > Phoeniculidae > Phoeniculus > Phoeniculus purpureus. The sequence continues at coordinate 8,453 of JAOXOE010026982.1, forward strand.
CTAAGCTTGACAGAGAATAAAGAAAAAGACTGACTCATGCACTTCTACACATCAAGGCCAGTGAATGGAATCCCATTTTAAAAAGGCCACATGTGAAAATGGTTTCTTACAGTGAGAAACATTGTCGATAGCTGCAAACAGGGTATCAGGACTGCTTAATGTTTTGGGGCACTGGAGAGATCTATTCTGAGTGTGGAAAAAAGTGCTCATGAAATATCCATTGGAGTTTTGAAGAAGAAGATATAGTTGAAGTATAATTTGGATTGTGAGTAGCATATGTGGATGTTTAGGAAACACCTAGCTCTTGGTGTGCTAGGAAAGTCCAAGAAAAATGAGCAAGTAGGACCATGAGCAATGGAATCAGTGAAGCCTGATTTCCAGTGGATTTGTGTCTCATGCAAGTTTTTCCCCTGCTTAAATCGTCCTTGTGTCTGTCCTAGATGGATCATCTGATGTCTTAATAAGAACAGGGCTTTTACTCCATCCTTTTCCATGGCTAGAGGCACCATTTGGAATTTCTATTACCTCTCTCCTAGCTGTCTGTCTTCTTTGACTAAATTTGTAACAACTTCATGTCCTGAAACCTGTGATTCATTTTCAAATTTAGTTGAAGAGCAGATACTGGATTCAGAAATTGCTTGAAGAGGAAGTGAGGCCTGCAGAATGGGCACTTGTACACAGAATGTGAAGACAAAGGCCTTCTTTCCTTAGGAAATCAGAACAGTTGGAGAAGGCACTTCCTCCAAATTTGGTGATTTCCCCCACGGGCAAGGCCATTTCAAACAGGGGCATACGAAGAGTCAATGGAAGTAGCACTAAAACATGTTTTCACATCGCAACCTTTGAAGATGTTTCAAAGAGAGCTAGGGTGCAGGTTTACAACACTGAACTCTTATGGTGGATTTGTTACCATTTATTTGGAACTTGGTAATTTATTAGGTGAAAATAACTATAGTCAGAATCCCAGATGCTGCTCTAAAGCTATATGTGGATTACTGTGGGGTTTTTTTATCTGTTTGTTAGGCAGATGTTACCAGTGAGATAATTCTGCTTCCCCAAAGCAATTGTTTTTTCTAGGTGGGAGCTGCAAAGAATGAGAAAAATCCAAGAACAGGTGCATAAAACAATCTACATGTATCAAGAACAATTATAACTGGCACATGTACCCTTTGCGCAGTAAATACACATAAGAGCAGCAGCATGTACAGCCCTGTAGTACGTAATGCCAGGCTGAGACTCTGGCATTTCACCATGACAAAACAGTGTGATCTGGACGATAGGGTAGTGAAGTGGATTGTAAACTGGCTGCAGGATAGAAGCCAGAGCGTAGTGTGGTCAGTGGGACAGAGTCTAGTTGGAGGCCTATATCTAGTGGAGTCCCCCAAGGGGACTGGGATCAGTACTATTCAATCTATTCAGTAATGACTTGGATGAGGGATTAGGGTGCACTGTCAGCAAGTCTGCTGATGACACAAAGCTGGAAGGAGTGGCCAACACCCCAGCAGGCTGTGTTGCTATTCAGCAGGACCTGGACAGGCTGGAGAGCCGGGCAGGGAGAAATTTAATGAACTATAACAAGGGCAAGTGTAGAGTCTTGCATCTGGACAAGCAAAACCCCAGGTACCAGTATGGGTTAGGGACTGACTACTGACTACTGGTTTTAAATGGGTATTTTAGATTGCTCTTAGTGTGCATCTCATGTCACATTTTCTAGCACCATTTTCAGTGTTCCTTGGTAGCATTTTGAATACCATCAGCTTAAAAGTTAACTGCCACTCAAGAATATGTCATTGATTTCACTGATGAATACCTAAGAAAATGTGAAAGGTACAGCACATGAACAAGACAGGTTTTTAAAATTTAATTTCTTTTTCTTTCCTCCTCCCCATTTTTTTTTCTTCTTGGGATTTTTACTTTCCCTGAAATATATCCTCATGATTCCAAACCAATTTGTTATAGTCATTTAGCAGTACTTCTGCTAGATAGGAGGATATTGAAAGTTAAACTTGAACTTCTAAAACTCAGACTAAAATGTAGTGGTAAAGCATGGATAGTCTGGGTTATTTTCCCAATGAAATAAATACACTGAATTATTGAGACAATACAGGTGCAGTCCCATGATGGCATGGTGCACTGCTTTACTTTTCTTGTTGAAGACAGCTCAGAAGTAACTGAAAAGAAATAAATCAAACCTTAAACTCCATCTGGCTTCTCTCAGCAAATGGTCAACAGTCAAAAAAGAGAAACAGGCAATTCAGAAAATTACTCATTCCCTCTGACACTCATTTCAGGACAGAGGAACTTGTCCCTCAGAAGGAGGAAGGGATGCTGGCTTGTATTGGAAGCTATCACTGCTTAGCTTCCCAATTAATTGCAGTGCCTAAACTATCGAGTCTGTCTTGTTACTGGAATACAAGTGAAAACACAGGCTCAGTACTTGCAAATGCAAAGTTCTGCAGGAGTTAAATTCTGCTGTATTTTACCCTGCCCCACAAGAGCAGTAGAGAAGAGTTTTTAACTTGCCCACTAAGAACAAAGTGCTGATTTGGCTCTGTGGTTTTTGGACATCATCTTTGCTCTGCTACTTCCTGTTGTTTTCTCAAGCTGTGTATGTAAGATGTGAATGGGGACCTACTCAAAATCTCTTGATATTTGCAGTGGTATGACATTATTCCTTGGGCACATGTAGATGGAGTAAAAAGGGAATGGAAAGCAAAAGCATGGCAGGAAAGTTTTCTCATTTTAGTTCCAAGAAGCTGCTGCTTACCACCAACACACCGTGGTTAAGTCTTTCCTAGTCCTAACCTTGCCTGATGTGTTCAGCAGAGGCTGCAGGTTAAATCTCGCTTCCTTAGACCTTCAGCACTTTGCATGACTGTTGCTCCTTCCATCCCAAGACACGGCAAGAGCAACCTTGCAGCACTGGCAGCGGCACTGAGCAACTCCTTGCACACTGCTCGGCTGCAGTCTGACATGGAGCAGTTATCTGCAGGCCAGACAGTGCTGCAGGAGAGGAAAACACTTCTGAATAAGATTTCTGGCTGCACTAACAGATAATTAAATTTAAAGACAATGCCACTGCATTCATTTAAGTGAGTCAGTGTTTGCTGACACAGGGAATCTGTAGAATTTTGTTGGGGGTGTGTGCGGTGAAGGGAATATATCACACCTCACCTCCATCCACAGCTTTCTTTCAAACCCTTTACAGATGTCAAATTGAATTAAGTGCTTTCTGAATCTGTGGATGACCTGTCAGGAATGGAACGATTGTCCTTAAAGCCATTTGCACTTTATTTTGTGACCTTGGCAGATTGGCAACTGGGAAAGTTGCTCACGTGCCATCTGCATCTGCAAGCTCTGCCATCCAGCAATCTGTCCTATCCTTTCCAAACATCTCTAGCTTCTGATACCAGTGGGAAATTGGCAGCTCTTACATGAAAGCAGAAGATTGCAGTTTCCTCTTTTGGCTTTTCATGTAGATAGGGCAGGAGTTGTTATTGTTACTGTTTCAGTGCTTTGTGTCAGAGTTCTCTTGCCCACATAAATGCTTTTTCAGTTATATCTTGTATCGTGGATGAGATTGCCCAAGATCACAGGCTTAATTCTAAACAGAACTGCACAGCCTACAGTGAAAATATTTCCCTCTTATTTTGTCTCTTGGTCTTTCTTCCTCATTTCTGTGAAAGAGTAAGAAAGTGCAGCATAAAGTGACTATCTGGTGGTAGGGCTTAGGAAATGCCACAATGGAATCAGAAGGTACTTTACTTCCTCTTTGGCATATCAAAAAGATGAGGTGAAATGGCATTTGTTGTTCTTTCAGTTCTCTTTTTACAGAAAAGATGGAAAGCTATTGCGATGTCACCTTAACAGCACAAAACAGCTGCTTGGGCTTTACAAGTCATTCAAAGATCTACTCTCACTGAAAATTAAATTGTTGGATCTAGCGTGTGTCTTTTTTCTTCCTGTCAGTTAGTGGGAATGGAGATAGTTTTGTCTGCGATTTTGTGAAGCATTATTAATGAAACAGGTAATCCAATTTGTCTTCAAATCAAGGCAAACATCTCTTGTGTTCTGTCCATCTGTTCCAGACACCACCAGCCTGCTCATCACCATGGCATTGGAAGAGTCTGGGACACAAACAGCGCTTGGTCCATAAAGCTGTTATTAGGTGAGACACAAGACATCACACACTGTGAAATAATTTCTCAGCTGATAGAATTCATTCTGCCAGAAAGTGATTCTGTATAAAAAATCAGCAAAAGGATATATTTTTAATTATTTCATGCAAGCAGCATAAATTGCCAGTTTAATGTCCTCTTTATAATAAATATGTCCTCTTTATTTCCAGTAGTTTACAATCCATTGTTCTTTTGTTGTAACAGCATTCTTCAGAAAGCAAAAGGGTTGGTTTAACATGCATTGGATCAAATCAAACCACTAGAAGTTCCCTTTTTGTTCCCTTTCTACCTCTGCTGCTACTATAGCCTGATACAGGAGGAGCTCTTCACATGCTGAAGACCTTCAGACCAACTTTTTTCAAGATTTATCTTACTAGGGAAACGAGCTGCAGAAGAATACTGGTCCCTCAAAAAATCCTGAACACCCTGTTAGCACCCTGTGGAGTTTCCCTTCCTGTCCTTACTCCATGTCACACATCTCATTTACACATGTTCAAAAGTCAACTTCAAACAGCTCTTTTCCTACAATCTAATGTAAACATTTTTTTCTGGAGTTGAACAGCCACACTTTTTAAAGGTATTTAAATTGCCTGTTATAGTTCCCATCTATAGGAATGTCTTTTCTTCCCTTCTTAATCAGAATCTATTCTAGGAATCTATTTTGCAAGCTTGTTTAGAGACTTCTCTGCAGAAGCAAGATGGAGCCTTTTCAGATTGTAGCTTCACAATAGCAGTGTTATAACTATGAACCAAAAGTGAAAGCAAGGCATTATCCTTCCTAGTTTTGATATAAAACAATGTTTGTTTGCTTTAGGTGGCAAATTGCTGCTAAACTAGCATTTCTGTAAGCAGTAGTGGCCATACAAGTTCTGCTATAATGAAAGGGAACAGCATTATGTGAGCTGGTTGTGGTGACATCAGTGGGCACAAGCAGATTGTATTGGCCATTATTACAGTGAACATCAAACCTACTTCTTTTCACACTGGTTTAGTCCTCATTTCTATGGACACTTTTCTTAAAAAAAAAAAAAGAAGCTAAGTGCAATAGTTATGGTCTACAATGAACTAATTAAAAGTTTACATGGATTGTTAAGAACTGTTTTGCCAAATGGGCTGTGGATGAGTGAATTCTAACTGAAATGGAAGTTATGAAAACAGAGGGTCATTCTGTGCAGTTCAGCTCTGCCTTGAACCCCTCACTTTTGGCTCGACTCTGGGAAGAACTCTGAAGTCCTGGGTGAGTTCCATACACATCTAGATACAACAAAGCGCAAAGTGCTGCATTTTTATCCTGTCATAGCCTTTTATGAATCTTTAGCTATTACACAAGTGGTTGATATTAAGATCAAACTTGCCTTAAACATTTATTAGACATTTCTTAGTAGACAAACTCCATGTGCCTCATTATATTTCTTTCTCAGCCTGTATCTCCATGGACTTGTGCCATGCTGATCTCTAGGATGTAGTCCAGCAAGTAGGTGAAACAATGTGTTTGAATATAGGATAATAGCAATGAACATAAAGGTATAGTTGGAACTTTATTGGAACTGTCTTCCTTGTTGCCATCAAAGGCCAGTATCTTGGTTCTCTGCAGTCAGTTGTTAGAAGAATGAGTTGTTTCTGCCTTGGTATAAGGGCTGAAAAAGCTGGACCTGGACTAAATGCCATACCCGCTGTTCATGTTAGGTAACTCTGTATTGTGTACAGGAACTGCCCACCAAAAGGAAATGAAGACACATCTCTTTCAGCTCTTATACAGCAAATCTGCAGTTTTCATTGTATCCACGTGGTTACAGACATCATTGGCTTTTTCTGCTCCACAGCTGCAATGTCCATTGTGGCATTATGTGCTGCCACTGCACGGTTTCCCCTTGTCCCCTCAATTTTAGATAGACTGCATCCTTGTTTATCTTCCAGGTTTATGACTTGGAGCATAATTTGTTGCTACTAAAATCAGGTGGGTTATTATTTTGCACAATTTTGAATCACTACTCAAAGAAGGACTTGGGGGAAGAGTACAACTTCGCAGTCTTTTAGCACAGAGTGTCTCCCAAAATAAAGAAAACTTTTAAAACTTAAATTCTAAAATCTAAATTTAGAAAATATTAAATGTTTTCATTTCTTAGTGCAGAATTTATAGCTCCTGAAATGATGTATCTGTTCACATTTTGCTCGCTTCCAGGGAGAAATTGGAGCTGCTTCATCAGTGCCATTTCCTTTCTGTGCTTGGTCTCAGGAAAAGAATTGCATCGATCAGTTAGTGCAGCAACCCTCACAGCTGTGGAAGAATCCATTTTACATGAAAATCCTGATACAGGTGACCGATAGGCCAGACTGGTCACCTGCAGTGGTACGTGGTCTTTTAAGGTACATAGAGGATACATAGAAATCAGTTTAGATCTAAGTGAAATTAAGCATCTAAACACTGAATTTGGAAAGTAACAAGGAGTAACCTCTGAACAAAATAAAATGAATTGCCACAGTGGAAGCTCTTAAATCACCAGCTTTCAGCAACATATCCTGTCTCTTAGTACCTCTACTTTTAGGCTTGTTTGTTTTTCAAGTTTGTCAGACATTACACAATGTTATTGAGAATTAATTTAACGCCCTTCCATTGTGTTGAGTGGTTCCAGTGAATAATGATTGCAGGATTAGCCTGCTAGTAATTAAATGTTGTTGCCTCTTGTCTTGAAAATGAAACACCTCTGTGGAATTTAAGAGTTTCTTGCTTTGGTTAGATTGTGTGTCTAAACATGTGGGTATGTACCAGGTCTGTGCTGAAACAGTGGAATCTTAAAGCAAAAAAGAAAAGAGAGGTAGGGAGGAAGAAGAGAGCAAGGCATTAAAAGAACCCATTGAATGCTTCCTTCTTACTAATCTGCAGAGTTGTACCACTTGAATTCACTGATCAGTGTTTCAAGCAGAATTAAGTCTTGGGTTTTGGGGTTTTTCCCAAAACTGCTACCAAAAATCTCAGTATGAAACAAGACATGCCCTTGTATGATATAAATTGTACAAATCTTGAGATTCTGTGTAAAATTATAGGGATGATACCTAATCCTGAACTGACATCTGAAGGGTTTTAAATAAGGTTATCAATAACAGCTCTGTAAGTAGCCTCAGTTATTTCTGTCTGTTCTGTGTTGGGATGAAGATGGAGGAATTTGATTCTTTGAACAGATCCAGAGCCCAAGCTTTTCTCCTTGAGCTTTTGTTCCAATTAAGGAGTCACAGTGGACAATAATAAAAGATTAATCCCATCTTGTTTTCTGTTGCTTGTTAGTTTAATTTAGTGTATGACTTGATTGCATGTTTAGTCTGACACCCAAAGAAGGTATGTGGTTATCAGCATTACTGATAGGATAAACCAGTCATATATGTTATGTAAATCTTGACAAATCCCATAACACTTTACAAAGTAAAACCCTTGAGCTAAAAATGTAGGTCTTTACAGAGTGATACAGCATCCAACAGAGGTTTCATTTGAAGCTTTGGGGAAACTAAATGGCCTCATTGACTGAATTGTTGCCTCTCGCTATTTTCAGGCATGAAATCTAGTGGGAAACTGAAAAGAAAGTATAGACAAGAAAGTATGAAAATATGGACAAAAAGAAAATAGGGACAAAAAGGAAATATGGACAATTATGGAAAATAAAATAAGGACAAGAAAAACTCAAGGTAGTAAGAAACACTTTTGTGCTTCAAAGCACACAAGTGTGTGAAAAGATGAGTAAACACAGGAGGATCGAGAACAAGAAAAATCAAAAAGTTTTGAAAAATAAAGAGATCAGAAGTGAGAATATTGGCACAAAAGCGGGTATTGAAGAAGAGGGGTGAAACAGCTGAAGGAAAGATAGAAGAAAGTAAAGCCCCCGATTTGATTTGCTGACTCTCATTAGGCATGAATCCTTTTGCCACTTCTGGTTGCCACACACTTTCTAAAGAAAATATAACTTTGCCAGCTTAATGAGGTGATGCGCCCTTCCTCAACACTGACATCAAACCACCCGCAAAACACAGTAAAACAACCTTCAGTATTAAATTGACATCAGCGTTAAATAATATCCTGTTCCAAGCAGGCAGATGCCAGCCCAGCTGGGCAGACACATGCCAGAGCATTCAGATTATAACTGGCATAATTAATCGAACTCTTAAGCAAATAGACACCTAGGCAAAGAGCAGGGTGGCCAAATTCCATGGTGCACTACCCAGCTATCTTCACTGCATTGCAAAACATATGAGTCAGAGGTAGACAATAGCCCTTGTCAGTATCTACATGGATTGCTATGATCCCTACTCAAGTTCTTACTTCCTGATGTTTCAGAGCCCTTTTTCTAGCCCTACGCTGCCCTAATGTCTGTGTGGCAGACAGCTAAGGTATATAAGAAAGGTTCATTTACCAGAAGGAAACGAGTCCTGCAGGACTTTGGGTGCTCAGGAAATGGCAACCTCAGAGATCAACCTCCTGTTGTGCCATTGTGGTCCAGAGTCCCAGCTGCCAATATTGAAACAACAAATCAGCCAGACTCTAAGGTGGCCTGGAGCCACAGAAGGTCAGCACATCATCCTGAGCTCTGTCTTCCTTATCTCTCATGGCACATGTGATTAAAAAGATGCCTGGGATGAAGTAACAGATGAAGTGAATTGTAATGAATTCACCAGCAGTCAAGCAAAAGCCTGGGCTGCTTAATTTATGCCTGGAATCATTTTAACACTGAGCTTTTTTTACCTTTCTTGTGGGTGCCGTCAAAAATGGCCTGTGGGAACAGTGGAATTGTCATTTCTGGACGTTTTCAAGACTACCACTATGGGGATTGGTATAGATGGCAACTGCGGCAGAGAAGCACATCTTCCAACCTAATTTTTGCCTATAATTTTAACAAACCTAGAGTTGCTATCCATCAAGCTAGACTTACTAGCCATCATCTATGGGCAATACCTTCACAGTCCCTTCACCAGCAACCCTGTGGCAGAGCAACTCTGTGGGCTGTGTACCCCACTGCCAAACCTGAGCTCATGTAGCTATAACATCCCTCCTCCACGATCTGTGTTGGTTTTCCTCCTTTCTCTCCCCTCTTATACCTACCTGCAGGCTCTGAAGCTTGATTCTGCTCTCCCTCACATCCCTAGTTCTCCTGTCCCTCATTTCCCAGAGCATCCTCTGGCACATGCCTTTTGTAGCCTAGAGAGGGAAGAGGTGGGAGCAGGGGATGGCAGGTCACCTGAGTGGAACCAGGAATCAGTGGAGTCCAACCTCAAAACCATGAGTTAGTAGTCTTCAGCCTCAAATCTGCTGCTCTGGTAGAAAGCCATGGGCCAAGCCAATATAAATCCTGCACCTGCTTTCACTAACAGGATAAAATCGGTCTCTGTTGGCACAGGCAGAACTCAGCCCTGCAGCTACATGAATAACTGGCATCTGCTATTGCTCCCAGTACTACGAAAGAGATAAGTGAAGCTTCTCTGACCATCCAGTGGCTCAAGGTGTTCAGGACAAGCTACTGAAGGAAGGAGGAGCAATAAGACAGAATGTGATACTCAGGTTCACTCCCACCATCACTCCCATCCCAGCTAAAAACCAGCCTGGTGGCTCAGTCTATTCATCCAGTTCAACCAGTAGACACTTGGCTGCAGATGACCTCGCATGATGGGCAGCAGAAAGACCTCTCCAATAAGACCCACATGGGTTGCTACGGCTGCCACAGTGCTGGCTCAGTCATAGAGATGAAATACAGTCTCCTCAGACATAAAAGTTCTTTCTCTGCGATGAAACAGCATCCCACGCTCTGATTAACCTGTGCCCTACTTCAGAAGCAAAGCTAATCTGTGGCTTTCCTGGTTAGCTGGTGTCATTTTGTCCCTGTGTCTGCTGCGGATTTGCTGCGTTATTTTTCTGCAGTGCCAAATGTGGCAGAGCACTATTTACTGTGGCCTGGAAACATTGTTTCTCACAACAGGCTAAGGAACTGTGGCTGGAGCTTTGTGTTTCAGTGGGAAAGAGGAAGGCAACAGTGCAAATGTGTTTGAAACACATCATTACCAGATGTGTTTCAAAGTTGTAGAGATCTGGAGCTTAGGGACATGGTTTAGCAGTAGCCTTGGGACAGCTGGAGTAATGGCTGGACCTGATGAGTTTAAAGGTTTCTTACAACCTAAATACACAAAGCAATAGGGAAAGGGAAGTAGAATCTTCAATGACAGCCATCACAGAAGCAGAACATACAGTAGATTAATCTGTACATCACGTTACCTAACAAGCAATGCAAGAAAGCAAAACCCAAACCTTTTTGAACCAATACTCAATAATTTCAGTAACAGTCAACACACTTCTGCCTTTTTTTAAGGAATTGAACAGAATTGTATCAAACCCATGTGTAGCATGTGAGAGACTTTTCATGATCTTTCTGGGAGAAAAAGATAAAGATGGCATGATTTCATTGCTAAACCACTCTCCATCATCTTTTCTAAGTCATAAGGACTTAGAAAAGTCATCTTTTCTAAGCCTAGGGACTGGAGGATAGCAAATGTCACTCTCCAAAAAGCATAAGAAGGAGGACCAGGTAACTATAGACTGGACAGCCTCACCTCCATCCCAGGAAAGGTGATGCAACAATTTGTCCTAGAGGCACATCAAGGACAGGAGGGTCGTTAGGGACAGTCAGCATGGCTTCATCAAGGGAAAGTCGCGCTTGACCAACCTGATAGCCTTTTATGAGGGCATAACCAGGTGGATAGATGATAGAGCAGTGGATGTGGTCTATCTTGACTTCAGTAAGGCTTTTGAAACAGTCTCACATAGCATCCTCGCAGCCAAACTGAGGCAGTGTGGTCTGGATGATCAGGTAGTGAGGTAGATTGTGAACTGGCTGCTGGAGAGAAGACAGACAGTGGTGGCTAATGGACAGAGTCTAGTTGGAGGCCTGTATCTAGTGGAATACCCCAGGGGTCGGTGCTAGGACTATCATTCATTGATGACTTGGATGAGGGATTAGGGTGCACTGTCAGGAAGTTTGCTGATGACACAAAGCTGGGTGGTGTCGCCAATACCCCAGCAGGCTGTGCTGCCATTCAGTGAGACCTGGACAGGCTGGAGAGCTGGGCAGAGCCGTCCCTGGAGCTGTTCAAGGCAGGATTGGACATGGCACTTGGTGCCATGGTCTAGCCTTGAGCTGTGTGGTAGG
>JAOXOE010026983.1:0-19811 GCA_028565055.1 Phoeniculus purpureus
GATGGGCTGCATTTCTGCACTAACTTGCTTGACATTTTTCTTCTTTTCTGTACCTAGTTTAAGAGTTAATAAACTTTCCCTCTTTCAGTTTCCTAAGATACCCAATGTCTGGCAAATCTATCCAAGATCTCACTGAGACCTGACTGCTTTGGTTTCCTTTCCCCTTAAAAACCTGGGAGCAAAGCAGTTTCTTAGTTTCAACCCGTTACACAATTATACCCATTTAACTTATTCAGGTTTTCTTGCTCTATCATTTGCTGCAGCTATAAAGTAGTTAACACATTTACAGTTTGCACAGTATGACATGATTTGAGATCCTGGACCAATAAAATATAAAAATAGAGAAACAATACCAGCTATATTAGTAACAAGAAAGTAATAAGTTGTGAATTGTGCTGATTAAATGTGAAAATGCTTTACACATATGAAAATCAGAAATTAAGTAGAAGAAGGCTCTCCATTTGATAGAGATAGGTTCAACACACTTATAGCAGGTACAGCATGGTGTGGCAGTTCATTTACACAGTGACATGGCTGGCAAAATTTAGGTAGAACTCTTGCAAACACAGATTCATACATGTAGTGATTTGGGTCAATATCTGTCCCCCCTTACCCATGTGCACATCTGTGTGGCTGACTGTCTTATTTTGATTTTGTCATTTAGATCACTTTCCTACTATTTACCATTTGCAAAATAATTCCACCATTCCCTTCTACATTCCAAAGCATTAGATGCCTAAAATAGACTATGTCTCACATGACTTAGAAAATATTGCACATTTGAGTTTTTTAATACTCATTACAGCGACTGTAAGCAAATAATCTTCCAGACTCTGGTTTTAGGTATCAAAAGTTAATAAAACACTAATTCAGGTTAGGTTCTCAATGCATATTGAAATGCTGCCAATAATTGCATTGCTTTGGGACACCATTCAGAATGGAAATGACTATTGCAGATTTGTTTGATAAATAAACCTTTTGTAAAGATCTTCAGCCAGTGTGTGATTTTATTTCTTTCCCATAATTCTAGGAGTTCTCAGTCATGATGCTTTGTTAGGAAATTGCTCCTCAGCACTTTAGGTTCAAGTAGAGGCAACTCTGAACTCACACTGGTGCTCCATGGGAGGCCTTTAACAAAGCAAGGCAAGGTCTATAGGCAGACACAGTACCTTTTATTCTACCACCTGGTGTGGCTGGAGAAATTAGACATGCTTTCAGGCACAGAGGCCCTTTTTTAGGTCTGAAATAACTTTAAAAATGAAATTCTAGTAGAAACCAACGGCTCAGAGTTTGTGTGTCAATTAGACTGTCTTAGAAAGAAAAGGTAGTTGGTGACTGTGGATTAGAGGAAGAGGAAAGACAGACAGATGGTTAGGTACTTTCAGCTAAGAGAAAAAAAGAGGAAAGTATCCTGTGGAAGTGTGGAGAGGGAGAGGGGCAGAGATTTTACTCTGCCATACGTAAGATCACTGTCTGTATACTGCCATTGATCATCAGTAGAGAGGCAAATTTTAGTTCTCAGCATGTCTCAAAAATATTTTGTAGGTTTCAGTAACTATTCTTTAACAAGTTCCACAAACTGCTTCCTTATTACTACCTTACTCATGTTCTCGCTGCCTTTGATAGCTACAGTAAGACTGCACTGTAGTAAAGCAAGGAAGGAAATACAATGCTAGAACAGAATAACTGAACAGGGCTTCTTCAAATACACCTGAAGACAGAGGATACAGAGAAAGCAGAGATGCTCAACACCTTCTTTGCCTCACCTCATTAATGCTTATAAATATGTGAGGGGTGGGTGTCAGGAAGATGGAGCCAGACTCTTCTCAGTGTCATCTAGTGATAGGACAAGGGGCAAGGGGTGTAAGCTGGAACATGGGAGGTTCCATATAAATATCAGAAGGAACTTCTTCACAGTGGGGGTGGTGGATCACTGGAACAGGCTGCCCAGGGGGGTTGTGGGTCTCCTTCACTGGGGACATTTAAAACCTGTCTGGACGTATTCCTGTGCAATTTGGTCTAGGTAATCCTGCTGTGTCAGGGGGATTTGACTAGATGATCTTTTGAGGTCTCTTCCTTCCCTGTTTGATCTCCCGTGACCTCTAAAGGAAATATAGGAGGTGAGACTACTCACAAATGAAGACAGAATGTAAGTGTCTCAGCAGAAGTGTCTTGAGATTTATTCACAAAGCACTGTGGACACCTACATCTGATCAGCTAAGTAGCTATTCTGATTCTATCGTCTGAGCTGACTAAGGGCTGGATGAGGTTGCTGAGACAGATCTGTAGTATAATTTGAGATGCTCTCAAGAATCCGAGATACTGAAATCGGAGATACTGAAATCCAAAACTCCAAGATAATGAGCCCCACAGAAAACATATGTTCTTTTAGAAATAAATGTGGAAGCCTAGGTGAGGTACCCAAAAGATTTAATGCTGACACTAGGTGACTATTTCCAGGCAAATGAACTGCAGGACTGACTTCTGTGGACCATGTATGTAGCTTAGATTGCAAGTAATCCCCTGAATGTAGCTGTATAAAACTGAATCCTTCCTTGGCTGATGGCCTCTCAATGCACCCAGCAGAGACTTCACCTAGTGCCATTTGAGACTCTCTAAATCATCTGTAAGATCTGATCTTATGGGTAGGACACAAAGCGTAGGGGACTCAATAAGGTACCTATAGTGTGAAACTAAGGTCAGGCATAAGAAACCACAAAAACTAAATAAAACTAGATGCCTAAGTTCAGGAAACTGAATCCATCCTCTGATTTGTATTTACCTAATGCAAATACAAATACAAATACTGTGGTTAGTCCTGTTCTCAGGTATGGACAAAATTAACATGCTGACTTTATGGAAAAGGGAGATCTAAATTACAGAAGCCATACATTTAAACTGATAATATTCTTAGGACTCCTACAGTAGTTGTTAGCTTTGTAAGCAATTTATGTACTTTATAGTGCCCCCAAAAGGAAACTTGTAGCCTCAGGGCTTATTAGATATTATAAATATCTATAGATTGATAATTACCCATATTTTGTATAATTTTAGCTGCATTTTATATGGGGCGAATTGGCTTCAATAGAAAACTTTGCACTTAGTTAAACATTTCTGTCTGAAGATCCCAAGTCATTGCACAGATGTGAATACATTTAAGCTAATAGAATTTCTATAGCATCATACTCCAGATTCTCTTTTTTTAAAGACACATCATAACAAAATGAAGTTTTCTGTGGAGTGTGAATGACGTGCTATGAAAAATACCTCTCTCATACATGAATGCCATGGTATAATGCATCTCTGTTCACAGAAACTTGGTTGATTGATACAATTCATTCTGTGTTAGCTGAATATGTTCTCCAAAGTGTTCAATTCACTATGGATTCAGATCCAGAAAGAACAAATTTTTATAAGCCCTCCAGAACCCTAGTCACAGTGAATACATAATGCAACCCTAGAGAAAGCAGTATCTTTCACTCCCTGCTAATCTCAAGTCTCCAACTATGAAAGTACATAATTCTTTTAAAATTTATTTCACAAAATCAAGAAGCTCACAAAATGTGCCTTCGTTTTTGCCTACAAACCTATATTCATGATCTGTCCCTTAATGTTGATCTCCTAATCAGGTCCCGTATTCTAAGCGTTTAGTGTCTCCTAAGCAAAGCTATAGTACTGATTCCAGATGAACTTTTGTTTCAGGTGTTCCAGCTGACACCTTTTCTATCAAGTAAGCTAAGAAAAAAAGCCAAAACCAACATCATTGTTCTACTCAAGCCTTGGAGTCAAACTCCAGTCACTTCCTACAGGGCTCAGTTCATAAATAACCAATTGTATGTACTTGACTGAATGAGGTTATTCAGAATATTTGTTTTGTAGTGCTTCTAGACTTTGGAAACCCACACATTGTGGGTTTGTCTTGCCATGTTTTCAACTCTGAGTATCCTAAAATTGCATCCTTAATCATACATAATTCCATCCTCTCTCCTGCTAAGTCTCCTGTCAGCAGGGAGAATCAATAAGAAACTACTACATCATGAGACCCCTTCTGCGTGTAGTCAGAGCAGTTCCCATACTTGCCACTTGCAACCAGTTGAGCTTAAATACAATATGTTGCCTGCAGTGATTCTGGATTACAGTCTAGTGCTTAGTGTCTCAGTCCAAATAGTAGAAAACTTGGGCTTCCCCAGCCAACAAGCAGGATTGAACCTACTGGGATTAATCCCACACTAGTGAACTAACCAAGAAATATGAAGCTTTAATCAAAGGCTACTCTTCATCCCAGCCTCTAGTACTAAATCCTGTCTTATTTTCTGAGCATAAAGTCACATAAGCCACCTTCCACTGTAATGATAAAAGCGTGTCCTAAAAATGTGTGAGTAGAGGAGATGGAAAATTCGAAGGCACTGAGCCCATGCAATGGAACTCTGTTTTCTTCAAGAGCTAAATAAACCACAGATAGCTCTCTATCAGAGTATGTGAAAAAAAATTCTTTCACTTCTCCTTAAAACGAAGTTTCATACATAAACTACCCCAAATCATTGATTAATTAAACTCTTTCTTCTGCTTAGTGTTACTGATGCTCCTTCTATATCCAGATATCCAAGCTCTGGGACCTATATAAATGCAAACAGAGATGTCACTTTTGCTTAACATATCCAATTAAATAGAATTCTTCGTTATGTGCACTATGTCTTTTTAAACATTGCAAATATCCATAAATGAGCATTGTCTTTTATCATCTAAGGAGAAAAAGGACAGTGCAAAATCACAGACTGTTAAAGCTGAACCTGGAATCCCCCTCAAACACAAAAGGCATTTACTTCATGAGTATGTTTTTCTTTGAATTGATTTCTTCAGTTTATAAATCCTAATCAGTATTTATAACTTTGTAACAGAAAAACTTAAGTATAGACATTAAAACTCATTTCAAAAGGAAAGCTGAAATATTGCTTCAGAAAAAATTGACCTATAGCATTTTAAAATGTCCAAGTTATTCTTGCCCATATCGCCACATTTCTGTGCAAATCTAGCTAAAGGACTGTTATGACAACAAAGAGCTGTTTGCATACCTTGTCTATGGCTTTTGTACCTCAACCTTCTGAGAGAAGGCGTCTGAGTTGGGAATATTCGGAACGAACTCCAGCAGGTGGAGATAAAGAGTAGTAACAAACCCGAGGCGCCTTCGACTAGCTCGGTCTGGTTTTCATCATCTAGGAGTTTGTGTGGTTTCAGTGACGCAACTTGACAGAGAAGGATGACTGATTCAGTGCTACAACCACTGCCACCCTTAGTCTGCAAAACCAGTAGACTGCCTGGTGCCTCTGTGATGGCAGTGCCTTTGGTTAATCACAGGAAAGGCAGCAGGCCAGCAGGATGCTCTAGCTCAGAGCTGATTCACTGCTATGACCCAAAGTGTCTGAAGTGACTGACAGTTCAGGAGAATAAGATCTAGCAGCCACAAAGCTTGCTGAAAGCGCCAAAGGTCACCAGTGTGTGATGAGGTAAATGAAGAACAGACAGGATTTTAGGTCATATTTGTACCTTGCAGTGATTCAGTAAGAAGCACAAATGCAGCTGTCCCTTTCCTTGCTGCTCAAAGTAATTCATCGTGGAAGGAGACAATATGAAAAATTAAGTCTCTCCTCTCACAGGCATTGAGTCAGCACAGCCAATAGATTGTGTAACAGAAGAAATCTCTTAAATTATGATAACTATGTATTGTGTAATAACACAATTTGTTGGCTGTGGGAACATCATCAAGAAAACATTTCCCCACAGCAAAACCGTAGGTCTTGCGATCCTGACATGTTCCTTTCTAATTATCCTAAAACCACTTTGTGGGTTATGAGCACAATATAGAGTCCTGCATAATGGAATCAGGAAGACACGTCATCCAGAGCAGCAGCAGTACCAACAGGGTATTTGGCTTCCCTCGGTCTCCTAACAAGCCGGTTATCACCCCTTTTTTCATCACTGCAAATAAGGTAATCGGATGAGCCACACATGAGGAAACCGACAGATGGTTTTCACAATTTCAGAAAAAATACTGGAGACATTGTGAGAGTTACAGCGTGGCCTTTGAAGTAGGGCAGCCCTTGGCTGAAAGACGTGGATCTCAAACAGGCTTTGTTTTCAAAAAGAGTTTGTACCTTGGGTATTGTTTCCGTGCTGTAGATCCCTCATATGCTCTCACAGTGTCTCTGGATACTGCCATTCAGTGAATCACACGGTGATTATGAGCTTCATTGTGTGAAATAGTCCAGCTTCTGTATGAGACCCGTATTTGAGAGGTAACAGGAACTGCATCATATGAGAGGGAACACTGCCACAGTTGCGACAGAGGAGTAGAACTTGGGACATTCTTCCATCTCACTGATCTTCACCAGAGAGTGAAGCTGACATTGCCAAAATAGGATGGAATTAACGAGTCTTCTGAGTGAGAGGGGCAAAATTCACCATCGTCATCAAGTAACTTATCCAAGGGTGATGGAAAGTCATCCTGGGGTGCTATTACTTTGGAAAAGTCTCAGTTTAAAAAAAAAATATTCATTTTCTCAGCATGTAAATTAACTTCCAACTCTGTTAGACTTGAGAATGGGTGAATGTTAAATGATGTTAGAGTTGTTGCTCTTTAGTGCTGTACCTGAATTTTAGCTGTCAGTTTTGGAATTAAGGAATATCTCTGTCCAATATGAAACAAAATTAGTAGTAATAAATGTGCCAGTTGAGCAAATAAAATGTAGATTATACTGGTTTTCTTCTCAGACTTACTCGTTCTCATCTGTGATTGCTCTTTAGGTACAAGGATCAAAGAAAAAAGACCACATAAATAATATTTTATTTATCTATGTGAGTATCTTGCTTAGGGTCAATGAGGCCATGCAATTCTATATTTCCAAGTTTTGCTTATATCGTTTACCAAATATCTGGTTTACATTTCATTTAGCATTTTAGGCTATTTCCATCATAACAAAAGAGTAGTGCCTGAGTCATGTTTCCCTCAAATGCCAAATAAGATGAGAAATACATCAATCTGGTTATGACCTTAGATAGTGTGGTCTTTTTTTTTTCCAAAAAGATAACACCAACTTTTTACTTGTCATTTTCCATCCTTGAAGAGTAATTTACCTGTACTGTTCAGAGAAAGCACTGAACTACATCACAGCAGTTACCACTGCGTTCTTAAATTCTCAGACTGGTTCCTCTAATGGCACATGATCAATATAATTCTGTGTATCAATTGGAGATATAAAAGGAAAACAAATTCTTGTCATTCTAATTCTTATTATAATTGTTCAGAAAGGTTAAGCCCAGGTTTTTAAATATACAACTTAATCCTGCTTCTGCCTGATTTATAGCTAATCTTTTTCTGAAGTACATACAATATAACATCTGGGATATGATACGTTATAGGAAAATCTTGACAATACTAATAGTTTTTGTCATATGCTTTTCAAAAAATTTGAAAAGCACATAATTTTAATTTTATTTTGTTTCTGATTTGAAAGAACCACGTAATTCTTCTAGAAGTATGAAATTCATACAACCATCTACACAGACGACAAAACACAGATCTCATTTAATGAAATAAGGCTCAAAATATGTATGTGGTTTATTTTAAGTGTTACAAAGCCCCATAAAGTCTTCAAATCCTGGAGATTCTTTTACAAATGTTTCTGTCTTACAAGGATGTGTTGTTGTGTGTGTGGTCCTTAGCCCTGCAGCACTGGTGAGCAGTGAAGGTTTGCACTGAGCCAGTGCCATGCTTGCGTTCAGTAGTCTAATGCTTTTTAAATACAAAAGTCAAATACATATGTAGACAAGCAGTTACTGTACACTTTGTTTATCCTACAAGCCTATCTATGATCATAAACTTTTGATAAATATTTGCTCTTTGGAGATTAGATTGAACATACTTGCATTTACATGCAATTAAAGGTTGCTTTCCTGATGACTGTTGCATGGGCTGCTGTATTTCATCAGTGACATAACATAAAGTAAAGATAAGGGTTAGATGGAAAGAAGTGTGCTGTGAATAAGGCCCTGGTTTGTTTCTTAAATCAACAGCTTATAGCGTTTGCATTTGGGTAATTTTTCACTTCTTTATAGTCATTGCAGTTTGACACTATCAGATCTTGAGTCTGTAATTTCTCAGGTTTTTTTTACGTTTTCCTTTAAACGTGCTGCCATTTCACAGCCTCTACCATGTCTGTTAAAGAACAATGCTGTTTTTCTTCTTTCCTTATATGATTTATTGACTATTATGCACCCAGCACTTCCAAATTACTTCCAAAGGCAAGAGAGTGGCAGGATAAATTCTAAGAAACAAATATGTGACTTGAGTTACAGCATTTACTTTTTGATGCCAAACCCAGAAAATTCAACATTACTGCTGTATTTTTCATGGCATTCAACATTTTTTAGACTAAATGCAAAAAAGCTCCTTTTATTTTGCCATACTGCATCAGTCCAAAGGGATTAGCTCTAGGAGATATTTACGATGCAAGGAATAAAACAGTCCTTCAGCAGCTCCAGGCCTGCAGTGGTGACACACTCTCACATTTTCTTTGTTTGCTGAGCTAAGACGTGCCTGAATCACACTGCGTCATTGCAAGCGTTGTCACTGTGGGGTTAGAAACCAGCAGCACAGTTAAACTGATGCACACAACATGACACTGCAGTGTCCATGTACTTGAGTAAAAAGAAGTTCATCTCATACCAAACCACTTACACACATGCAGTTACAGCAAGCAGTTCCAAAGAAACTGGTGATACTGGTAATTTTAGGAACTTCCATTTCATAAAAGTGGAAATAAGCACACTACTAATACCATATGAAAAATGTAGGGAAGGAAACAAAGCTACTGTCTAATCTTGCTTTCCCTCTCCTCCCACTTGTGAATTCATAATCCCCCCTTCACCACATCTACTTTCTTCCTGTTTTCCCATGCTTTTTCAGAATTATTCACCCAAAAGACAGTATTTCCTCATTTCTCACATGTGCACATGGAATACGGTGTCCAGGTTTGGGCACCTCAGTACAAGAAAGAAAAGGAATTCTGGTGTGGATCCAAAGGAGGGCAACAGGGTTGCTGAAAGGTGTGAAGAACAGCCTTACAACGAGAGGCTAAGAGAACTGAAGCTGTTTAGTCTTAAAAAAAGCCAGCAGAGGGGAGACCTTATCCCTCCCTGCAGCTCCCTGAAAGGAGGTTGTAGAGAGGTGGGTGTTGGTCTCGTCTCACAAGGAACAAGCAACAGGACAAGAGGCAATGTCCTCAAGTTGCATTGCCTCAAGGGGGTAGCTTATTTTAGACATTAGGAAAAACATCTGGACATGTTTAACAGTCGTGCAGTCATTTTGCCTAGGGACACAGTTTAGTGGTGGGCTTGGTACAGTTAGTTTAATGATTTGACTCAGTGGTCTTGAAGGTCTTTTCCAACCTAAATTTATGATCTAGTGTACACCTTCATCAGAAATAATTTGTCTTGCATCTACAGACAAAATACCTATCTCTTCTCTTCTACATCCATGATTTCACTCTTCTTCTGACATAACAACTGTGCTAATTTCTTCCTCTTATAATGCTATAAGGCAGAACATTTTGATGACTACTGAAAATAAATGTTGTCGTTGTCATTTGTTTCTGATTTCCTTCTGAGCCACTATCCTGACACTCTGTACAAACCAGCTACAACTAATTGGCATGAACTGAAGAATATTTCTGAGTTATGCCACAAAGCAGTCGTTGCTTTTTCTTTGTGGTTTGAATACAACAAGTATATTTTTCTGTTTGCAGGTGAACTGCAAAGCCCTCAAGTGGTGACTGTTTTCATTTGGAAAGGTCTGTCTCCCTCTTCTAGTCCTATCACATAAGATTAGCTAAAGCATTCATTTCAATAAACTACCTCCATATTTTAGCTCTATTTCTTGACCTCCCATCTTTGATCTAATTGGACACTGTGCCCAGGATTTCCTTACTTGTCCCACTGAACTGTCCTTCTGTACTTAGCTCAATTATTTGAAATTACGCGTGTGATTTAATAAATATTTGGTAGTTTTGTGCATATGATAAGGAACATTCCATAAGTATCTCCTATAAGCCATATTTTTAAATGTTACTAACAACTACTAATAATGAAGCAAATGTAAGGAAAAGGCAAGCAGTTCTTACAAGCACTCAAAGCTTTTTTGCCCTCCTTGTTCCTCCCCGTGCCTTATGCTGGGCTTTGTAAAACATAAGCCCTACTTCCATAGGATGTCTCCGTATTTTGCTGAGCCATATAAGATTTATTCAATATTTCCTCCTACATGCTCTAAAATATTTTGTTTAATGAAAAAAGGAATTTGAGAAGCACGCTCATGTCAAAAAATAAGAAAGATTTTCATTAAAAGTTGCAGAACTGCAATTGCACGAGCCAAACTTTATCTGATAGCAGCTCGAAAATTCTTTTTAATTAACTGCATTAAATAAACTGATTGCACCTTTCCCGTTTCTGTTAATTAATAGGAGCTAAGAATCATTGTGAGATGAAGAAGTAGGATGAACAGCACTGATGGTATCGATGTTGCAGCCGCCTGTCACATCTGCCAAAAAGTAGAGTGAAAGTTTCTAAAAGACAGTGCGGCACCTTATAATGAAGACTTGGGGGAGAGACAGAGAACACTGGCATGTTAAACTTCTGTACCAGCCCTTGCAGAATTGATGACTGCAAGTGGGTGTAGCTGTCAATTAATATTCTCTGAATAACTTTATTATCCAGGGAAAACAGAGACACCAGTGATTTTATATAGTTACCCTCCTGAAACTGATATGCGCATACGCTGTCAGAGATGTCTGGCTATTTGCTGTGTGGTGAACATACATAATCCACCCTACCCTGCACCTCTGGGTTACAAATCAGAAAAATACATACCCTTTGGGGTAGTGCACTTCTGCTTTTCTTTCAGTAAAAATCACAGCCTATCTCTCTTGCATGCCCGGTCAAGCAGAGGTCCACCTCTCGGGTAAGAGAAATCTCTAGCAGAGGGAGTATCCCTGTGATCTCACTACTTTTCTTATTGCTTTAGAGATGCCCAGTCATGGTGGGGCTCTTCTACTCCTTTCTGCATTGCCTGTCAGTCAGTCAATCTTTGGAGACTACAAATCATTTCCATTTTTAATTGGACAGCTAGTAGGTTGGGAGAGGAGAAAACTGCTGCGATATTATGCATCTGTCAGATATCAAAGAATGTAACTTGGGGTGTCTGGCACAGCGTTTTCCACCTAAGATGTCCAACTTCATATCCACATACGTGCTCTCCCTTTAATGTCTCTTAGTCAGGCCCACTGTCTCTTCTCAGGCAGTCTGTCAGAAACATTTCCTCTGGCACTGGGAGGCACAAATAAGTCAGGGTGTGCGCAGAAATCTGACGTGTTCTCAGCGGTGGGGTACGATGTGGGAGATAGATAAGAGCTTGATCAAGAATTAATGAAGGCTTGATGAACATCCTCAAATTTCAAATGTTACACATCACGCTAGTAACAGTGTCACAGACTCCCAGGCTGTGTGCAATACAGAATAAAGGATATCTGTCAAAAGTGTTCAGTGTTTATACACTTAGCACTGCCATTGGACTTCAGAACCATGCCTAACCGACTTTTCAACTTAATCAATCATCATTCTTGGAGCTGCTCTTTGATTCATCTTCTACGTAATCAAGCATTTTCACATCCATCTCCTGTTTTCTCTCCTTTAGATAATTGATTCTTAATTTAAAGGACAGTTGCTTTTCCTCTATAGAAAGAAACAAAGATAAATTTTTAAATGCTGCTTGGTTTTAGTCTTCATTTAGCAGCCTGAGTGCAACACCTCTGACAAACACATTTGCTGTCTAGTGAAAGGGCCTCCAGTTAAACTTTTGCACACATATTTTTCTTCACTATTTTACTGTATTTTCTGCCACTTAGGGAGATGGGTATTTATTTTACTTAGATGGCAGCCTTCTTGACCACATCCTAAGTATTTCCCATGCATTACTGAATCCCAGCCAAATCGCTTTAGCTCATTTCCCAATCATTCAAGTAGCCATTGACAAAGTAAAAATAATACTGGAATGCATAAAAGGCTTGAAAAGCCTCCTTTCTGAATTGGGCAGCAGCTAAAACCTCAGGCTGACATCAAGGGGAGATCTGTTG
Source organism: Phoeniculus purpureus (assembly GCA_028565055.1). Classification (NCBI taxonomy): domain Eukaryota; kingdom Metazoa; phylum Chordata; class Aves; order Bucerotiformes; family Phoeniculidae; genus Phoeniculus; species Phoeniculus purpureus. The sequence goes on from JAOXOE010026983.1 coordinate 12,180, forward strand.
TTACAGACTTAGAAGAACAGATTTAAAACTCACTCTTTTAACAAATGCATTTAGACCTAATTCCTAAAGAAACTGGCAATTTTGCCAAGATTTATATGTTCCAATTTTTAAATATTTCAAGGATGTCCGATGCAATCATTTATCTGTGTGCCCAATACAGTTTTGTCAATAAAAGGACTGGTCTTGAAAGAATTCACGTTCGAACTGGCATTTTTAATCAGTCTGAATCAATATACATCACATTTAAGGTGTGTGAGGAAGTCATCTAGTGGTGCTCCTGGAAGGGGGATTAGAAGTAGATTACTTTTAAGGTGTCTTCGGTCATAAGCCATTCTATGATTCTAAAAAGCATTAGCAATTAATTTAATTGTTGCAGTTTGACAATTACCAGAATTCTCAGATGTACAGATTTGTGCTTTCATGAAGAAAAAAGTTACGTTGCTTTAAGAGGACCCCACCACCACCAGTGACCTGTCCTGGGGGGAGGTGACACTGTCCCAAGTACCTGCCTCTTAAGGGGTGTCGCTAGGTGAGAAGATAAAATGGCTAGCTACCCAGAGCCCTGCCTCTTTGGACTGGGGTCTTTCTACCTCGGTACGGAACGCCTTGGCTCCAGCAACCGTCCCCACCCCATCCCGGAGTGTTGGGGGTGGGGCGCAGCGGCTCACTGCGGCTCGCAGCGGCTCCCTCCCCCATTTCCGCCATCAGAGACGTGCCAGAGGGGGCTTGGCGGGTCCGCTCCGCTCCCATAAACGGCAGGGTGGATGAGGGTGGCTCTGCACGGCAGTAACCCTGACCCGGACCCTCCGCCACTGGAAGGAGAAGCAAGACCCCAGTGCTGATTGACCACCTTCCCCCCACCACAGAGCAGCCGTTCAGAAACTCACAGTGAGCTGAAGGGATTCCTCTTTTTCCCTCTGGAGCTGAGACAGGAGGAGAGAGCAGAGGGGAGGGTCATGGAACCCTCTCGGCCACGTTTGCACAGTGTGGGGGGGCCCCTGCTGACATGGCCATGCGATCGGTTCTCATCTTGGGTCCCGCACGTGGCTGGGGCCAGGGTCCACCACCACCATCTTAGAGAGCAGTCATCAGCAGGAAGAGAGACTGTCTTAAAGTCTCTGTTATGAAATGGATAAAAACTAGGGCAAAGACTTTAATCTAGGAGAAAAACATTGAACTACTGGCCTACAGTATGAATTTGTTTGCAAGATAAGAAAAATAATTTCAATTTGAAACTGTAGGTTTGTCTTTTTATAAGAGTTCTTCAGCCTGGCTATCCAGGATGCAGCATTCCCAGACAATTCTCTAAGAGCCAGCTGGCAGACTTGGAAGCAAGTTCTTTGACATTTGGCTAGTAAGTGGTACATTATATTCTGTCTGAGACTTAAGTAATTTTTTTACCAAGACAATTCTATGTATCTAATTACAGCATTAGTGTAAAAATTGTTCCAGCTGTCTTGAAGGTTTTGCTATTTGATGATATCATAACCAGGGCATTATTAAATCTGAGAACAGCTGGACACTTTACTCCAGTGAAGCGAGAATCCTATAGAGATATCAATTAGTGATGGATTTCCTGTATATCTTTCAGTGAGTAAATATCTAAAACTTGAAGTAGTGACAATGCCAGCGTAATTTTTAAAATAAATCTGTACAATCAGTTAAAGTTATTTTAAATTTGTAGGAAGGTAAAAGTTGTTAATAGCATTTAGTTTGAAGTCTTAAAAATTTTTGGTAATAAATTAAATTCACACAATTTAAACATTCATTTCTTCCAATTCATCCTTACAAACCCTGTGGAAAATACAGTACCTGTACATGGCTAAGAAGAGACAAAGTACACCTCCCACTTTGTTTTGAATATAATTCATACTGTTATGAATGTATCCTTTAAATAAAAAGAAATGATAGCTCACAAAGATGGTTTTAATCTTTTAATCTTAATTTACATTTAGAACCACATAGAAGGGTGATGTATTTCATATTAAAGTCAAGTCAATATGTAGCCATGCTGGAGAAAGAAACGTTATGCAAGTGGCCATCCACTCTAATTTTCATGTTTTTTTATCATCTCATGTAACTTGGTGGGTTTTCTAAACGCCAGTGCCAATAAACATGTTATTTAAAAAACTACAATCTTTTCAAAGACACCAACAATTACTGCATAGCATCCCTAATGCCACAGTACTCTATCGACATAGTAGCCAATGAACAAAAAAAATACCCCACTACACCCAGATTAGTAATCTAGTGCAAAAAGGGACTATTGATCCTGTTTAACTTTATCTTACACATTAATAAAGAGATTCAGATCCTCAGGAACATCAACATGATGGAAGAACATGCATGTGCCTTTAGGAATTAGAAAAAATCAGTTTAAATTAGGCTTAGTTTGGTGTCTGTTTTAAATATCTGTGTCTACTAGCCTGCCTCTTACTGCTTTCCAGCATCTTCACAGGGAATGGGGAAACCTACATCTATGACTTATGCACTTAAGTTCTTAAAAAAGTGATGGATTGCACTCTGCAGCTTCATATGATTGATTTGAGTTAGATGCCTACAAATGAGACCTATAAATCTTGCAGCATGAACAAGTGTAGCTGAAGCTACCTGATATCACTGACAGCAGTTACATTACTGTACACTGGAAGATCCATGCCCACTTCCTAGTGAATTTGGCACGGTAGCAGAACATCACATGCACAAAAGAAATGTAAGTGAGCCCACAGGCTCTTGATATGTCTGTGAACTAGACAACACACTCAAACAACTAGTTGGCGTGAATCCATGGATCACGTAGTCTCCGTGCATTTATGCTGACGTATACTAATTTCCAGTAGTATGTTCTTTGTTTTTCATTCAGCATAACAAGGTTACGTTTTTGCAGGAAATTTTACTTTTCTTATCCTGTTCCCAGAATTCTATCCATGGTTTCTTCTCTGTATCCACAGAGAGAGGGAAACCTAGAGTGAAAACAAAGGACAGAAAAATAGAGAGGGATAGGAAATCTAATTAGGCTAAATTTAGACTCTATTGAAAACCCTTGGGTTCGATATTGCAAAACAGACCTAGAAACTTCTGACTAGTGGTCTGCTGTTTGCTACTTGTTTTTTTGGCTTGTTTTGTTGCCTTCTAAATAACCCTCCGGTGATCCTAGAAACAGCACAGCTGGCTTTCAGGCAAGAAAAGCTGTTTGCTAGAACAAGTTAACATTAAGAAAAAATGCATACTTAAAGCTGGAGGGTTCTACCTGGTCTTATCTGTGCTGAGACAAATTTCAACCCTTGAAAGACTTTTACTCAAGAAGCAGCCATTACTCTGCAATCCTACTGTGAACTGAAGCGAGAATATGCGTGGTCAGGAGTAGACACTGCAAGCAGTCCTGTGTCAAACAGATAGCTTGAGCTACTTCACAGAGGAAAGTTCGATCAGTGCTTCACAAAACTAAGCCTTTTGTACTTTTTCTACACACACATTGGAGGAGTGGTACCTCAAAGAACAATGCTATAGAAATCTATTCCTTCAGCGAAAAATGCCACAAAATTGCAAATTATGTTCTATCACAACTACCTTCCTTCCCCAAGAGCTTAAATTGAGTAGAAAGGGAGTTAAAGCAGAAAGACTTTTGAAAAAACGTTAGTTAGCCTGGACATTCCATTTTTAAGGCCACTCTGGAATCCAGAATAACATAGTCATAGCCCCCTTGAAGGAAAGCAATTGACTGTGGCACTAGAAGAGCTTTCCACCGTGCAGCTGGAGACCCTGTGTTGACATACACCTCCCTCCACAGCTTTGTTCTTTGCACAAACACTGATTTGCGTGTGACTGCTCAGTTGTAATGAATTTCACTTAAACTGCCTGTAGAATTTTTGACATTAGACAATTTCTACTGGGAATTAATTTCTTTTAACAAACTGGTGAAATCAATAGCATAGGAGCTGTCGATCAGTTGAGTTAATTAAATCCATCTAAGTTACAGAAATCCTGCTGAGATCTGTTCTTTCCTTTTTTCTGACATACACTAGGATGGAACTTCACTGAGACAGTTCCAGTCTGTGCTGTACACTTAATTTTTCACAAGGTAGTCATTCTGTGTTCACCCATGACTCCAAATACAACTGCTTATCAGAGTCTTGCTTCTGAGAGGAAACAGAGAAGCTCTTTTGTCTTCACTGAGAAGATGCTCTCCCTTCATTGAGAAGCTAACTCTGCTTCTTCAAAAGAATTCTGGCTATTTAATGGAGAACATTTTAAGATTAAATTTTCAGAAGTTCTACCACCATGGTAGATCAGAGTCTACCATGCAAAAATTAGCACAGGTTTTCCATACGTGATGGATGAGGACAGACATATAGCTAACCAGAAGCATATATGAATACACATACAGGCAGATAGAGAGAAAAATATCCTTTTCCCACTCTGAGAATGGACAGCATTGCCCCTTATTTCTGTCTTTCTGAAAAACATGTCTTAAACAGATAGTCGTATCCTATACTAGAGCAATCAAATATCTGGTCTAATTAGGATGTAAAAGGAGCTTCTCTGGCCATGCAGATTTGCGAAATAAACGTGATTCACAAAAGCTGATTTAAAAACCAACAATAATCTCAGGTTTTTTATCAAAATACAGTGATTTTTGGAAAACAGATGTTATTGTCTGGAGATGAAGCAATGATTTTGACTTCACGTAGACTTACCAAGAATTAGTGTGGTCACTGTTTATTCTCTCATAAAAACTGGGAAGGTGAATTCATCTCTTGTATTTCTCTACTACAGTGGCTGGTATACTTGCTTGCACTCTGAAGCTGAGGTTATTTTCAATTTCACATGAGGGTATTTGAATCAGCACTTCTAGATTCAATGCCCTAGCAATCAGACAAGAACACAATTTGTCTCAGAACTGTGTCTAAAAAATAATTACCTCATACAGGAGCTGCAGAAATGATATTAATGCAGTCCTAATTGTGGCTTACAAACTGTTCTTACACTTTTCTACTAGACAGTAGAGTTTTCACTACAAAAACCAAAACTTTCTCTCTCTTTCCCTCTCTTTCTCTCTCTTTCTTTTCTTTTCTGCCCAGGGGGGTAGTGGGGGTCCCACCACTGGAGTCATTTAAGGTCAGGCTTGATAAGGCTGTGAGTGGCCTGACCTAGGTAGAGTTGTCTCTGTCTAGAGAGGTTGGACTACATGACCTCTAGATGTTCCTTCCAGCATAGAACATTGTATGATTCTATGACATGAGTTCATGTTTTCTCTGTAATCTTTCAACAAGCAGATTATTCCTATATTTCTGATCACCATCCATTACAACAGAAATGAGCAGCAACTGTAGTTCTGCAATAAGCTCCTTGAAGTTTTATCCAACAGTTTAACTGCAATGAGTTAATCAGAAATCCATTAATTGTATTTAGCAAGCCACAAAAACTTCACATTGAGTTCTGTAGCTTCCTGTAATAATTAACCACAGCTGCTACTTAAGGTCTCAGCAACACACAATGTGTTTGTGATAAGGCATCACTTCAGACATTTAGTGGTGTGTTGACAACTCTGGAGTTTAGCTTCTTTGGGTCTGTTACATTCTTATTATTTGTGGAGTATTTTGCCAGCTGCAGACAGACATTGTGTAGGAGACAAGAAAGATCTGGATATACCATACGATGTCTTTTGTCATACAGTCCTCTGCTGAGGAGTAGTAAAGTTTGGTGTGTTAGAGTATGATGTAATACTAATTTCAGAAGTAAGCTGAAAAAGTCAAAATGAAGGTGATGGTTGCAAAAACATCCATTTTGAATGCTATTGAAACTCTCACAGTACCTACTGGTTAACTGGTGCTAACAGACGTTTGAAAGAGGAGGAAGGAAACCTTCTTTAGTTCGTGGTACATTTGTTTTGCAATGTGGTTATTTGTGCAGGTCCACACTTAAAAGTGGTTGACTTAGTCCTTTTGCTTTTGCTCTAATACTTTCTCTGACTCTCTCTGGACATCCATGGACAATCTTGGACTAAGATGTCAAAGGAAGCCCATTCGCCCCCACGGAACCTGAGCTCTGTCCTACCTGGAGCATGACATGGTATCAGAAAAGAAGTATTTGTTGTTACTTACATCAGCTGTCTAGATTTAGTGAGACAGTAACACAGTCACAGGCTGAGGTTCTTGGAGTACCTGCAGAATTGTCCAATTGATTTTCCCTTCCACTGAAAGGGACATTTTCATGCAGCTCTATTCATCAGGCATAGACTTATCTAAGCAGTGTGCATCACTACCAGCTTCTCGATACAAATCAAACACACAGAGTAAAAGATTACAGCCTCAGTAGTGCTTCATTAGTAGTAATTGTATAAGGCTTGGGCTGCAAGGAGGAGAGTGAAGACAAACTTTCTATTATCAAGAGGAAAAATGTACTTAATATAACACATGCTTCAAATTAATTTAAAAATATACTTAATTAAAGACTAAACTTAATTCTTTGGTTTCCTGGGAATAAAAAACTTCAAGTGTATTTAAGCATGTGTATCCAAGCATGCAAAAGCCTACTAATGTGATTTCCCCTACTTGTTGTTTTCTAATGTATTAATCACATGAAGAAACCCTTTCTGTCTCAACATTCTCTCCCCATACATATGTATATATAAAAATCACACACGGAGAAACAGAATAATCAGGTTTTTCCACAGGTGTCCTTTATTTTCACCAGTGCATGAAAACATACATTTTGTGAGTCACCTGGTTTGTCAAATTTCCATATTCAATAATTCCCTATCAAAAAATGTCTGTGAAAACACTCGGTTATGTTACTACCAGAGGAATGTTAGTTTGAGCAGTGTTACTGCCCGTAATTGCGTCTTTGTCTCAGTAGGAGAGATGTAGACTCTGAAGTAGGCTTCAAAACAGCAAGGACGTTATGGCTTCAAGTCAACACCACAAAGGACGAACCGTTTGTTTTGTTGCTACCAGTGTAAGTTCCAGGGAGGAACATTTTGCAGTGCTTTCATTTTTCAAGTGGGCTATGACACAATCAGTACAAGAGATTAATCCTGGAGAGAGGAATACGTGCAACAGGGGTAAAAGTAAAACGTCAAATTGTACTGATGAAAACAAAACAAAAGTATTTCATCCAGGGTTTCTGCCAAAGCAGCCAGAAGCTGCAAAACAAATGAAATTATCCTCAAATTACAAGCCAAAATTGGAATTTGGTTGTGCTTGCTCAAAGAAAAGAGACAATAAAACATTTTTTTCCTAGCTCCTTCATTCTGTCTGCAACAGTGACCCACCTACACACTTGTCTTTCAAGTAACCTAGACATCTTCATCCAAGCTACTGCAGTAGAGCCTGATATTCCCACTTGCACCTAATCCACCAGCTGGGCCCTGCTTGGGGAAGAGGGGCTGGGAGGAGTGGGCCACTCTGGTACCACTTTATATTGATTTAACTTCACTGAGGCTTTCTTTTCTAACCAGAAAAAATCCCACTACAACATCATGATGCCACTAACTCATAGTAACGACTGTGCGTTAGATTAGATCCCGAGTATATATAAAGAACTGGCTTGATGGCTGCACCCAAAGAGTGGCTGTCAGTGGGTCCATGTCCAAGTGGAGGCCAGTGACAAGTGGAGTCCCTCAGGGATCAG
>JAOXOE010026984.1:0-19809 GCA_028565055.1 Phoeniculus purpureus
GTTCCTTCTCATATTGATGTGGAACCTCCTCTGTTCCAGCTCACACCCATTGCCCCTTGTCCTATTGTTAGATGACACCATCTACTAATTTTTCACACTGTTGAACACCAAGTAATTGAGTGAATCCCCCGTGTTCTTGGAGAGGTTCCACAAGGATTCCATTTTCTTGTCTTTAGATCAGGCTGTAACTTTTGCAGCAGGGGGATATTTCTGTGGCTCCAAGTGATAATGAGAAGCAGGGGTTGAATATCACAGAATCACAGAACATAAGGGATTGGAAGGGACCTCGAAAAATCATCTAGTCTAATTCCCCTGAACGGTCCTTACACTTTTTGCTGGATGCTGCAGTGCCTCTCCTCAGGTGAGGAAGCCTCAGCCTCACCCTCAGTCCTGGGGACAGTGCTGGGCCCCTCACTTCAAGAAAGAGATTGAGGTGGTAGAGCAGGTCCAGAGAAGCAACAAGGCTTGGGAAGAGACTGGAGGGAAAGGCTGATGAGAAGAGGCTGAGGGAGCTGGGGGTGTTTAGCCTGGAGAAGACTCAGGCAGGACCTTCTCCCTTCTCCACAACTCCCTGAAGGGAGGTTGTAGTTAGATGGGGCTCGGGCTCTTCTCCCAGGTAACCAGTATCAGGATGAGAGGTCAGGGCCTGAAGCTGCCAGGGGAGGGTCAGGTTGGATGTTAGGAAGCCCTTCCTCACAGAAAAGGTGATTATACCCTGGACTGGACTGGACTGCCCAGGGCAGTGGTGGAGTCGCCATCCCTGGAGGTGTAGAAGGACAGCCTGGTTGTGGCCCTTAGCGCCCTGGTCTTGCCGCTGGGGTGATGCCAGGTCCTGGGCTGGATGAGCTCAGAGGGCTTTTCCAGCCTCACTGATTCTATAGTTCATTCACACACAGATTCCAGAGACAAACTGCCACCTTTTCCCCTTTGGTGCAGCTGCAACTTGAATTGCATGGAAAGCAGAAGCAACCGGATTCTGCAGAACAAACACAGGCGCTGCCATCAGTTTTCTCCCCCCTTGCTCCACTTCTATGCACCAGCGTGGGAATCTGTGACTTGCAAGACAGTGACATTCCTGGGGATCATCCCAAAGAGAAGTCATTCTCCCATGGCAAGAGGGCTGAAACGAGAGCTGCAAAGCCAGCCCCCCTCTAAACGGAGCTGTGGTTTCCATGAGATGCCCTGAAGCTGCATCAGTTGACTCCCATTTTGATGTGGGAACCCAAATCAGATGGAACTCATAATCCCCATTCAGATGTGGCTGGAAAGCTCATGCAAGCCGCAGAGCTTCCAACGTTTTCCTGCCTGCAGGAACTGGCTGGAAGTCCTGGGCTGAGCCAAGAAGCAGGAGTGCTGCTAGAAACATCTATCAGCATCCAGTCTGGGGCCATTTTTCAATGAAGATATGAGCCCTTCTGAAACATAACTCGCAACCAACCCACAGCCCAGCAGCTTTCCATAGTTTTCTTGGGGTCTAGCTCAGGCACAACATTCTGCATCCCTTTGGAAAGGTAGTTTTGGAGGTCAGCAATTCCTTCGTCGTCTTGGCTCTCCACCTACTAAGTGCCACCAACGTTCCAGTTACAAAATGCTTTTCCCACTTGCAAACTATGCAAGCTTTAATTACTCCCAGCATTTTGCCTGGGAGGGTATCACAGAATCACAGAACATTAGGGATTGGAAGGGACCTCCAAAGATCACCCTGTCCAATCCCCCCACCACAGCAGGATCACCTATACCAAGTCACACAGGAACATATCCCCTGTGTCCCCTGGGGAAGAGCAGGACACGACGTAAAGAATCAGTATCAAGGGCTTCCAAAAACCTCAACAATCAGCTAACAAGAGTGCCTGCTCTTGGTACCACCCTCCCAGAGACACAAGCCAGGGGATGAGCTCCAAAAACCAAACACGCCCGTAGGGCTGCTTGCGTGTAACCCCATTACCACACCGTCCTCCATTCCCAGCCCCTATCCCTGCACCGAGGTCCTCTGCCAACTAACCCTTCTCCCTATATCTGAAGGATAACACACACAAAGCTCCAAGTAGAGATTGCAAATCATTTCCTTGCAGGAAGGAGCTCTCCCAGTTTGTCTGCCTTTCCTTTTGATTATACAGCTTCAGATTAGGGAGAGTCAGGAAATTACAGAAATATTTACAAAAAAAAAACCAAAAGAGAAAATAAAAAAGAGAAGAATATCTAGGAAAAGGAAATTTTTTCATTTCCTGATGAAACCAAACCCCCAAGTTTTTGGAGGTTTCAAAGCCTTCGTTACATTTCTCTTATTTTTCTAAAGCTCTACCATAACAAAACAGCTCTTTGCAGATGCTCTTTGGTTTTAAGCCAAACACTGGTAAGAATGTTCCTATGCTGCCTTCCAGCATCGTAACTTCACATCAAAGATGTGGGGATGGAGCCACTGAGAGCCACCACCCGTTCCATGGTGTTGCTCCATGACCTCAGTAGACCCTGAGGACTCTGTGCACGTAGGAACAAAGAGAAGGGCAGTGTAGTGTCTGGTGTCTGGGCAAGAACAAACCCAGGTACCACTATAGGGTGGGGACTGACCTGCTGGAGAGCAGCGGAGAACACAGGAGATTCCACATCAGTACGACAAGGACCTTCTTTCCGGTGAGGCTGACAGAGCACTGGAAGGGGCTGCCCAGGGAGGTTGTGGAGTTTTCCTTCTCTGGAGATGTTTAAAACCCACCTAGCCATGTTCCTGTGCGACTGGATCTAGGAGATCCTGCTGTGGCACGGGGATTGGCCTGGATGATCTTTGGAGGTCCCTTCCAATCCCTAACATTCTGTGATTCTGCAAAGAACTTTTGGCTTTGACAGCAACAGTTGATCCCTGGTGCTCTCTGAGGAACAGCTGTTCCAAAGAAAAGCCCGTTTGTCACTGCAACGTGTGACCTTTGCGGTAGGAAAGTGGGATGAGATGTGCAACGACGAATGAATGAACCCTTCATCGAGCAGCACGGAGAAACCCGTTGTTTTCCCTCTGCTCCTGGCTCAATTCCTAGGGAAGAGCAAGAGAGCAGAACTTTCTGACAGATGGAGACAAAACATAGCTGAATGATTTACCTCCAGTATGAGATTAATGGTGCAACGGGAAGGACATGACCAGGTGGTTAAAGTACTTCCCTCACAGTGATTTACATGGAGCTTTTGTAGGGCAGTATGAATCGGCAGGCTACACCACGCTCGGTTTAACTCACCCCAAAAGGCCTCAGCGCTTTACTTGGTTCTTGCAAACACTTCACACGTACTTAGGATTTTTCTTTCTGTGCCATCAAGTGGCACAAACCACTGTCTCCTACTGACTGCCTTTAGGAGCGAGGTACTGCTTTCACTGCAGGCTGCTGGGCAGGAAGCAGCTCCGTAACTTTTCCATCAGCTTCCCGTGCCTTAGGCTTTTGAAGCTGCCCTACGCTTGAAAAATAGACACCCAAATCCTTTGATGCTGCTGCTGCTGCTGCCTCCTTCCAAAGGAGAGGAATGTGGTTTGAACATCACAGTCCCATGGAAGAGGGATGCCCCATATCACAACTTAACTGAAAGCCTCAGGCAATCCCACTCTCTGTTACCTGACTGGTAAAACACCCCATTCCCCACTCCCTGTTACCTGAGTGATCTGTAAAACTCCCACTTCACAGCAGAGAGGGCGGCCTTCCAGAAGGGAAAACACACTGGTGCCAGCATGGTGCTGCTGAGCAGCCACTACCACTTCTATCTCATCCCTCCCCTCTCCTCGTCCTGCTGCTGCAACTCACTGCCCAAAACAACCTTTTCAAGAAGCTCCTCATTATCCGTTTGAAATATTCTTCCCCAGAGAGAGCTCAGCAGATACAAACCCCAAAGTAAACCCCTCCAAAGGCTCTGTGGGCATTTGGGACAGGCTGGAGAAGATCAATCTCTCATCCCCTGTCTAATGGGCATCTTGGGACCAGGATGAACATGAAGAATCAGTTTGTTTTCTTTTGTAATTACTGAGGATCAAAACAAAGCCAGGAGCACCGCAGAGGGTCCCTGGCGTCAGCAGGCGAAAGGGAAGGGGTCAAAGCAGCATCATTAGCAGAGCAAGGCACCACAAGGCGGTTCCCATATCCAGAGCAGAGTGACCCAGCGAACCAGCCAGGGAAGCCTCTCTCCCTCCATAAATCTATACCCTGCCCAGGCAGAGTGCATGGGGATCCCAGCTCCATCCCAGAGCTGCAGGACCTTCACCTTACAGTGAGATATAAGGTGATCCACAATGACCCCATCACCTTTCTGTTGGAACAAGCCAGGACCAGGCAGACGACTTCAGACACTCTTTCCTTATCCCCCAACACTGAAACCCTGCTGATGAAGGCCACCAAATTTGTCAGTCATGATCTACCCCATTGGCTGTCAACAGGCAGAAGCTGTGGATGAAGGAAGAGCAGGAAAGAGTGAACTGGACCCTTCCAAAGATAACTGCTGCCTTGTAGAAACCTGGGTGGCCATAAGCCTCTCATAGATCTCTGCTCCAGAGCAAATGAGTGTGGTCTCCATCCAGCAATGGGCAAATATCCAATGTGCAGACCCCCTATCCTAAAACAAAAGCAGCTGTTGAGCTTCCTAACAGTATCTACTGGACAAGGATTTTACCTGGAGATGGGCAACCTGTTCTAGTGGGAGAAACGTGTCCCTGCCCACAACAGGGGTAGAGAACTAGATGATCATCACGTCCCTTCCAGCCTAAACCATTATTCTATGGGCCACGTGCACAAGCCCACACCATCCCTGAGGAAGGGCAGAGGAGACCAGTGGCATTCTGGTAGTGTTCAGCAGCCCACAGCATGCTGAAGACGTTCCCCTAGGTATGTGCTGGCCGCTCCTTTGCGAAACTGCTGTTTTTCTTAAAGTACAACAGAGCTTCCCAAGAGAGGACCACGCAAAAGAAATCAAGGACCAAGTCCAAGACCAAGCAGGCTCTGATGAGCTCAGCTTGAATTCTGATGTCATGGCCAATTGGCCTTCATCCCAAAATGGAATGTGCAGCTCAATCCCATCTTGGACAAGACAAGATCATCCCCCCAGCTGGAGCCTTCTCAGCGTGATGAGAAGGCTCCAGGAAGGGGACCTTATAGTGACACTTCAATAGCTAAAAGGGGTCTGTCAGAAGGCTGGGGAAGACTGTTCACAATGACAGGGAACAACAGGATGAGGGGTCATGGTTTGAAGCTGGAAAAGGGGAGATTTAGGCTGGACATCAGGAAAAAGTTCTTCAGTCTGAAGGTGGGGGATCCCTGGAACAAGCTGCCTAGAGATGTGGTGGAGGTCCCATCCTTGGAGCCATTCAAGATCAGACTGGATGGGGCTCTGGTCAACCTGGTCTGCTGAGTGATGTCCTAGCTTGTCGCAGGGGGATTGGACTAGATGACACTTGGGAGGTCCCTTCCAACCCTATGATTCTGTGATCACACCACCAGCATGGGCTACTGCTGCCTACAGCACTTGGGCCAAGCTGATGATAGCTGCTGCACCCACCCATGAGACGCCACTGAGCAACCAGATTGATTCTTCCAATCTGTTGACAATCTATTTCTCAGGGTATGGGGATTTCTCTAACTTTTCATGAACACAGAGATCTGCTTTTCCCCCTCTTTTTCAATTACACGTTTCATTAACCGCTTGCACCTCCTGATTTGCTGATGCCTGGCTTGAGGTCTCCAGAGTAAAGAAATGAAAATGGAAATAAAACAACGAGCTGTTCCCATTTACAACTGCCACAGGATGATGCAAAATGTAATCAGCTGGAGTTCACTAGTAGGGAAAGAAAGAAAGGCTAGAAAAAGAGCAGTCCCTCCCTGACAACGCTTTCTATCCCACTTCTCTCTCAATCCTCCTTTAAAGAAATTCCTGGGGAAGAAGTCATCTTCAACGCTTGTCCCACAGGTCTAGGGTCTAGAGAAAGTTCCCTAGAGAAAGCAGAAGTCTTCAACACTTGTCCCACAGGTCTAGGGTCTAGAGAAAGTTCCCAAACTCACTCCTGCAACATCACTGCTGCTGGCCCTTCCCATGGATCAGCAGGCCACAGGGTCACTTGTCTTCTGTACCCCGCACAACCCCACTCTAGGCAAAAGGGTCACCCTCAAGAAACAGAGAAGCAGGAAATCTCCTGTGGCTTTGCCTAGTGGTGAAGGATGAGCTGACGTAGGGTCTCAGCAAGACACAGTGCCATTTGCATCAGAGACCGTGCTCTGAAGACAACCACTTCAGCCTTCCCTTGGTTTGCCTCAGGTTCAGAAATCCTCTCTGGTCAGCTCTGCCCGTGACAGACGGGTTTAGTCAGCACTCCTCGGGGGGTTTTCTGAGGACAAAGCCATCAGCCCCACTGCTGACAAGACAAGTCCAATGAGATTTGCCAACCTAATACAATCCTGCTGGGACCGACAGCTCTACGTGGCTCTTCAAGGAAGAGATGGACAGCAGACACAAACCTCTAATGATACAGCCCCTTCCAGTTCACCTCTGCTGAATTGTGAGCGAAGCAGCTTCAGCTCACCACCAGCCATCACCACCATCCCAGCAGCACTAGAGGAATTCAGCTGGTCCCACGCTCGCACACGTCTCCCTGATAATACCTCTGCGCTCCCCGGCTCAGCCCACGTTGATTGCGGACAACGTCTTAAAGACCACCCAGCTCGAGCTGCAAAGTGTTCAGCGATGGATAAAAATAACAATTGCATGGAGAGAGGCCCGTGCTGCTTGCCAAAAAGATTAGCAGTGGGAAAATTCCTCCTTTAAGGAGCTTTGCAGTCAAGGATCAACTCACAGGGTTCATGACCGACAGCATGTCCCACATACCTTTAACAGCCACGGGTAAAATGGGAGAAGAGTTATGAGTCCGGTGACTTCCTCTAAATCTTGCTTTTGTCCTCATTCCTGAAAGGAAGAACGTGGTCAGGTCAGTGAGCCCAGCAGGATGGGAGACAACTGGCACTAAGGTTCATTTATCAGAGTCATTATAGGGGGAGGTACAGCTGAAGAACCATAGAACCATAAGGTTGTAAGGGACCTCAAAGGGTCATCTAGTCCAACCCCCCTGCAAAAAGCTGGGACATCACTCACAGATTGTCCAGAGCCCAATCTGGCCTGACCTTGAATGGCTCCAAGGATGGGACCTCCACCACCTCTCTAGGCAGCCTGTTACAGGGATCCCCCATTCTCAGATTGAAGAATTTTTCCTGATGTCCAGCCTAAATCTCCCCTTTTCCAGCTTCAAACCCTGACCCCCTCAATTTGACAGTGTGGAGTGGACACTACCTTCATGTCATGTAAAACAAGACTTGTCATGTCAGAAAGACAGCAAGGTCTTGCTGGACCATTAGCCCAATACACAGAAACCAACGCATGCAGGAACTACTCGTGGTTTGGAGTCCTCCTCTTCTCAGTTCCATCGCCAACCAGTTTCTAATCGCTGCCAAGAGCAGGCTCTACACCTTGGGAGAGAACAGGAAAATGCTGGGATAGGAGAGCTGGCAACAGCAGCATTTAATTATTAAAATGAAATCATAGAATCACAGAATCATTCAGATTGGGAAAGACCCTTGGGATCATCGAGTCCAACCATCAACCTTACTCTACAAGGTCACCCCTAAACCAGACTCCCTAACACTAAATCTGAGCGTCTTTTAAACTCATCCAGGGATGGGGACTCTGAACATCAGTCTATTAAGAACCTGCCAGAAATTCCTCCACATCACTTAAGAGCTGCAAGGGATGACAACTGCATAGAGACAACCATGACAAAAGAGGCTTTTAATCATCTTCCAACTTAATTAGCCAGTTCTTCCACCACCAAACCTTCTCCAGAGAGCCCCAGGCCTGGATTTCCTGCATTTGATTGATGTTACTTAATCATAGAGCTTGTTAGTCCCCACAGCAAGCACCCCAAATTAAAGGGGACGCTGCTTCCTGCTCAACCTTTTCTGGATCCCATGCATGGGATTCAGTGCTGGTGCCACCCAGCCAGATGTTCTCAGCTCCTTTCCAAAAGAAATGGATCTTTTCTTTTATTGGACACCCTGGCAAGAGAGCCCCTGCAGAATGTAAACGCTGTGTGCGGAAAGGGAGACTTTCTCTCGCTGTTTATAAACACGTGGAGCCCGGCTCTTCCCCCGGCGGGGTTATATGAGCCCAGAATTTATCAACATTGGAGCACGTACTCCTGATTTACACCGGAGAGAGAGAGTAAATTGTTTGGGGGGGGGGAAAGAAAGAGGTTAGGCAAAGAATTTGTGCTTTGCATATAGATTTAAACACACACTATTTGGATTACTCACAATAAACAAACTCACCCGAAAGCACGAACCTCAGATCCAGAGGGAAAGGCGGGGAAAAGCAGCCCTGTCTTCCTTCCTCAGCAGGAAGGGAGGCTGCTCAGACATGGAAAATGCCCTTGGCAACACCATGATCTGGCATCTGCTTGGACATCACTCAGCCCCCATGTCTGCTTTGCTGAAAGAACCAACGGGTGGACTTCAGGAGGACAGGGACAGACTCTTCAGTGGGGTCCAGTGACAGGACAATGGGCAAGTGGCACAAAACTGAACACGAGGAGTTCCACCTGAACGCGAGAAGAAACTTCTTTCACAGAATCCCAGATGCCACAAAGATGATGGAGTGGAGCATCTCCCTGATCACGAAAGGCTGAGGGAGCTGGGTCTCCTGAGCTAGGAGAAAAGGAGACTGAGGGGTAACCCCATTAATGTTCATAAATATGTGAAGGGTGGGTGGCAGGAGGATGGAGCCAGGCTCTGCTCAGTGGCATCTAGCGATAGGACAAGGGGCAGTGGGTGTGAGCTGGAACACAGGAGGTTTTCTCATCAAGATGAGAAGAAACTTCTTCACGGTGAGGATGACAGAGCCCTGGCAGGGGCTGCCCAGTGGGGTTGTGGACTCTCTTGTGGAAATGTTTAAAACCCCCTGAATGTGTTCCTGTGTGACTGGATCTAGGTAATCCTGCTGTGGCAGGGGGACTGGACTGTATGATCTTTTGAGGTCCCTTCCAATCCCTAATGTTCTGTGATTCTGTGAAGGGAAAAGCTGTCTTACAGCGAAGGAGCCTATTAGCACCAGCCATCAGTTCACACACTGTCATGAGCAGGGGAAGACAGAACCAGGCAGCTCCCAAGTGTTGGTGTGACTGTGTGTTAGGACAACATCCCTTCCGAAGAAGGCAGAAAAGCCCAACTGCTTTAATAGTGGAACTGGACCCAACTGGTTTCTGAAAAGGAGAACTTGGAGAGGGTCTCCAACGCTCAAGGAGCAGTCCTGAGGTCTGGCTCAGGCCCAGAGAAGCCCCAAAGTCAAGTGCCATGTTGGAGCAGTCACCATTTGATGCTTTCACTTATTAGGGAGAGCTGCAGCACCAGCAACCCCAGCTAAGCCTTTCCTCCTGCACTGCACACATGCATTGGGATAGGTGATTCACCCAAGGGCAGCAACAGTCTGGAGTATCTCAACCTCTGGTGGCTTCCACAGCAGGACAAGAGGATGGCTGCCAGCCAGAGGGAAAGGGCTGCTACCAGAAGCTGAGGTTACACTAGGCAAAGGCAGATACATGTTGCACCTCAAGTAGGGAAGAACTATCGCTGCTCGACCTCAAGCCAAACCTCTCAGGTGGGAGATGAGATCCTTGCACAGAGGGGAAAACACTGCCATTAAACATCTTCCCCTTCTCTAGGATGTTCCTCTAGGGAGGCAGTGCCAAGCCACATGGAAGCACAGGCAGCCTTCACATCAAGCTGTGTGGGACAGCCTCCAGCATGGCTGCTGAGAAAACCCTGCTGGGGCTGACCACAGCCCAAACCACGAATCATCTGTACTGAGCCAATTCCTATCGTAAACGTCTGGCAGCTAAACACACCCTGCAGGGCTTCTGCAGAATGAGAAGTTCGTGCCATTTTCCTAGGAACAAAAACCAAATGAGGCTTCCTTCTTCCTTCCACGATCCCTTGGAGGGCACTTGGAGCTTTCTCTTCCAGTTCCAAGCTGTCTGGAGGCAGGCAAAGTGACCAAGATGTGGGGATGAAAAAAAAACCCCAAACCAACAATCACACCATTATCTCCACTTACGGTGACTCCTCTGCTGCAGACTTGATCCGAGCCTGAGGCCCATCTTCCTTTAGACCAAGAGAACCACCACAATGAAGCTGTGTTGGGTGGTCTGTGAAGAGCACGGGCCAGAAGATGAGACAAACAAACGCTGTAGCTGCTGTCACAACCATTTTGTCTGTACAATCACAGAGACGTTCAGGTTGGAAAAGATCCCTGGAATCATCGAGTTCAACCATCAACCCTATTCTACAAGGTCACCTCCAAACCAGATCCCCCAACACCACATCTAAGCGATTTGTAAGCTCATCCAGGGATGGGGACTCAACCCCCACCCTGGGCAGCCCAGTCCAGTGCCTGACCACTCTCTCAAGGAAGAATTTCTTCCTGATGGCCAATGTAACTCTCCCCTGTTGGAGCTTGACACCCTTCCCTCTGGTTCTGTCACTAATGACCTGTGAGAAGAGACCAGCACCAACATCTCTACAGTGTCCTTTCACATAGTTGTAGAGAGCGATGAGGTCTCCCCTCAGCCTCCCCTTCCTCAAACTAAACAGCTCCAATTCTCTCAGTCTTTCCTCATCAGATTGATTCTTCAGGCCGTTCCCCACCTTTGTTGCCCTCCTCTGCACTTGCTCCAGTACCTTGTTGTCTCCTTTGTACTGAGGTGCCCAAAACTGGAGCCAGCCCTCAAGGCGCAGCCTCCCCAGTGCCGAGTACAGGGGGACTATAAGGCTGGTTGGTTGGACATCTATTCTTAAGAGCCCGGAAATCACAGAATCATAGAACATTAGGGATTGGAAGGGATATCGAAAGATCATCCAGTCCAATCCCCCTGCCAGAGCAGGATCACCTAAGACCAAGTTGCACAGGAACATATCCAGGCAGGTTTTAAACATCTCCAGAGAGGGAGACTCCAGGCTAAACCAAGCATCCCACAAGACACTGAGATGTGCCATCAGTCCCTGGCACCAGGCACAGGGTGGAGGCTGCAGCCTGAGGGCTCTTCTGCAGCTTTCACAAGCTGGCCAGACTAATGTGAAGGATCAGGAGTGTAGCTTGCTGCAGTGAGCTCTGCTCAGGGGCTCTGCCAAGCACCCCTGGAGAGGTGTTGAGAGCAAACTAGCTGTGAAAGGCAGCTAGAAAGCTTCTGCAGGAGAAATTTTTCGACTTAAGTAGCATAAAATCAAAATCCTTGCCTGGACAATGTCCCTTTTGTTCCGAGACGAAAGCAGTCCAGGAAAAGAGGAGTTTTGCTGTTGGAAACCTTGAATAGCCAAGCCCTGGGAGACTGCTGAACTCACTTTCCACAGCCGTCAGGAGGAAGGTGAAGCTGAAACAGTCCATCTAGGAAAGGCCGTCGGGACAACAAAACCTGCTTGTTCATGGCCAATTTTCCTCCTCTTTCTTTACTGGGAGCAAGGAATTTACGTGATGCTGTCATCCACATGGGGAGCGGAGTCCTCCTTCTACTCAGTTCCACCTGCTAGTAGTTTGAAAACTCTCACACAAAATCCTTTCCCTGCATAAAGTTGGGGGGCAGTGTCGATCTGCTGGACGGGAGGAAGATGCTGCAGAGAGAAATGGACAGGCTTGGTCAATGGGCAGAGGCGAACACAATGAGGGTTAACGGGGCCAAGGGCAGGGTCCTACTCTTTGGCCACAGTGAAGTTCACTTTGGCAGCTACAGACTGGGAGATGTGGGGCAGGAGAGGCCTGGCAGAGAAGGACCTGGCAGTGCTGGCTGACAACTACCTCAACAGGAGTCAGCAGGGTGCCCAGGTGGCCCAGAAGGCCAGGAGCATCCTGACATGTACCCGGAATACTATGGCAAACAGGACTAGGGATGTAATTCTCCTCCTGTACTTGGCACTGGGGAGGCCTCCCCTCGAGTACTGGTGGCAGTGCTGGGCCCCTCACTTCAAGAAAGCGATTAAGGGCCTGCAGCAGGACCAGAGGAGCAACGAGGCTGGGGAAGGGATGGAAGGGAAAGGTTGATGGGGAGAGGCTGATAGAGCTGGGGGTGTTTAGCCTGGAGGAGACTCAGGGGGGATCTTCTCCCTCTCTACAACTCCCTGAAGGAACGCTTGCCTTGTCCTATCATTGGATGCCCCTGAGTAGAGCCTGGCTCAATCCTCCTGACACTCACCCTTCACATATTTACAAACATTAATGAGGTCACTTACAAGCATTAATGAGGTTGAATAGACACTAGGCAAGGGACAGAACAGAGCAAGGAAAAGGTCCAGGAACCATCATGAACCTAGAAATACTGTCCCACTAAAGCCTCCAGAAAGCAAATGGGCAGTACTTGGCCCAAGCATCATTTGCTCTCTGTACATTTGGGACAGTTGAAGGACCCTCCTGCAGATCCTACCCTGAGTCCACTCCCTTTGGAAACCAGCAGGACTTGAGCCAACAACACCAACAGCAGTAAACTCTAGGGATGAGCTTCACACCCCCCTCGCCTGGAACTGTTTTAGCTCACGAACCCAGCACAGACAAAGTGGTGTTTTCGTTGGATCCCTTTTTGCCAAACAAGTGAGTTAAATCGGGGTCTGACAAGCACTGAAGCCAATGCCAGACAAACAAAGGGTGTGTAGGACTAGAGCCAGGTGATAAAGAAAGGGAAATCCTCCCTTCTTTGTTCTTGAAGGCAATGCATCATTAGATTATCTCCAGCTGCCTGTCCAAACCCAGTAATCACAAACCTGCAAAACACAACCTGCTCAAGAGCCTGATGGAGCCAGCCCATGTGGACACATCCAGGGTAAAGGGGGCTCTCTGAGACCACTGCATTTGGCCTCAAGATTTAAAGTCCATCCCACATCTCTACCTGGGGGAAGAAGGAAGTAGCCAGCCAAAAGCAGAAGGCTCTTCACATTTTTCAGGTTGACTCTCAGAAAACCTAGGAAACCCTAAAGCGCCCTTCTCAAAACAGCCCCAAGCAACTCCTCACATGTTCCAGAGAGCTGACACCTGATGAGGTTGTGAAGCCTCCTTCTCTGGAGATGTTTAAAACCCACCTGGCCATGTTCCTGTGTGACTGGATCTAGGGGATTCTGCTGTGGCAGGGGGACTGGAGTGGATGATCCTTCAAGGTCCCTTCCAATCCCTAATGTTCTGTGATTCTGTGATCATGATGGAGATGGTCTTGCACAGGCTCCTGGACCACGATGGGAATGAGGAATCCAACAGCCACTCCTCTTCCAGGTTCTGGCACCCACACATGTGACAGCTAAGCACAAAGTAAGGCTTCCTGAAGTGGGGTGTAGGCAAGTCCTCCTCTTAACAGCACTTCCCACGAGCAAAACTTGCTGAGCTGGATCCAGAGCATCAACTGTGACAGCCAGAGTGGTTGAACTGGAGAGAGGCAAAATAGAAATGGCTGAGAAATAGCGGAATCACTGCTAAAAGAAAGTAGAAAAATCAGAACCAGGGTCGTCAGAGCAGAGCGGGTTCTGTCTCCTGCCTGGCTCCCTCTAGTTTCACTGGATGCACCCATCACAGGGGATGGTGAAGGACCATCCCAATGACTTGCTAAATCACCCTCTTCCCCACATTGAGAAAATCCTACATTTCTACTTCTTAGCCACCTGCCTTCCACCATTTCAGCCATGCCTGTCTCACCATGCTCCTCCTCAGAAGCTAGAATGACCCTCAAGTGCTAAAGCCCCAGGAGCACCAGAGTTTCATTCCTGGGGAAAAGACACTCTCTCTGCTCTCAACGCTGTCTTCTGGAAGCCTAAGGTCTCAAGACACCTGGAATCCAAATGCATTTGCTGCTACTGGCCATTCCTTGGGCCAGCATCTCCTTACCAACATCTCAGATGCCATCAGGACCTAATCACAGAATCATCCTGGCTGGAAAAGAACTCCAGGATCATCCAAGTCCAGCTCTTACCCCAACGTCTCCCTAACCCCTAAGACCATGGCCTCAAGTGCTCTAGCTACTCATTCTTTAAACACCTCCAGGGGTGGTGACTCCATCACCTCCCTGGGCAGCCTGTTCCAGGGCTCAACCACTCTCCTAGGAAAGAGCTTCTTCCTCAGGTCCAATCTAAATGTCCCCTGACACAACTTGAGGCATCTAATCCAGAAAGGCACCTTTTTCTGGTGGGTTTTAGGGTTATCCAAGTTCCTCTAGAAGATCCCCTAGAGTTCCTAATGAAGCAGTATCTCTGCTCTCTCAAGCCCAGCCCTGCACAGAGCGTTCCTACGCGCAGAAGGTCAGACGCACCGCAGGCTAAAAAATAGGATGACACCCGCTGTGTCTGGGTTCTCCACCTGCTTCCGGAGCAGTGGGTGTTTGCTTCCCATGGCCAATTAGGCTTCCCCTCTAATAGAGATTCCTGTTGCCTTTCACTACTCTCAGCTTAGTAGCTGAGCAAGAAAACGTAAGACAAAGCCCCTAGCTGAGACAACACAGAGATGGGAAGAGCAAGAAGTAAGCTCAGCCCATGTCCTCAGTAGCCACATACTAATGCAAACAGCCCTAAAATCATCCTCCTCCTCCTTCAACCATCCCCATTCCCATACTTGCTGCTGGCTCAGCACCTGCCCTATATCCAATGTTGAGCTCCACCTCATTGTTAGGTGGAAGTCCCACCTTACCCCATCACTCCCATTTAAGAGCCAGCCTGGTCTCAGCTCATTTTCCTAGCCCCATGCAGCCAGACAAGATCCCTTGGCCTTGAGGTAGCTCTACCAGTCACACATAGTTTGGGTTAAGGCTGGGGTAGGTTCCCAGTGAGCTGTGCCCACACCATCCCACAACCTGAGAGAAATTGCAACAATTCTCTCTTGCTCAGCTGTGAGCCAGACTGAACACTGGATCAAGTTTGAGCCCTCAAAAGCTCAGAGGCAGAGGACAGCCATGACACCCCCAGGGAGTCTGGAAGTGCCACGTAAACAAGAACATCACGGCAACCATAGAATAGTTTTGGCTGAAAAGAGACCTTCAAGATCATTGAGTCCAACCTTTTCCCATCTTTATCAGCACCACTAAACCCTGTCCCACAACGCAACAGCCACCCCTCTCTTCAACACCTTCAGCAATGGAGACTCAAGTCCCTTCCTGGGCAGCTGTTCCAGTGCCTGACAGCCCTTTCAAGAAACTAATTTCTCCTGACGTCCAACCTGAACCTCCACCAGCACAGCTTCAGGCCACTTCCTCTTGTCCTATCATTGGCCACTAGGGAGAACAGAGCAACCCCTGCCTCTCTATACCCTCAAGTAGTTGTAGAGAGCAGGAAGATCTCCCCTCAGTCTCCTCTTCTCCAGGCTAAACAGACCCAGCTCCCTCAGCCATTCCTCACACAAAACAAGACTCCAAACCCTTTCCTGGCTTGGTAGCCGCCTCTGTTCCCTCTCCAGCCCTTCAGCGTCCCTCTTGTAGTGAGGGGCCCAAAACTGGACACAGGACTCAAGGTGTGGCCTCACCAAAGCTGAGCAGCGGGCAATGATCACCTCCCTGCTCCTGCAGGCAACCCTATTCCTGATCTGGGCCAGGATAATGCACTTAAGACAGCACTGAGACTGTAAAAACCCATAGGTTTGCATATGAAAGACTAGTAACTTCTACAGTCTCCCTTCTAACCTCCAAAGTGTAGGAACACGGCTGAGTGGAGACGGATCCGCCTGGAACACTGCAGTGCCACGGATACACTTCCAGAGCTGTCCATGAACAGGATGAATCCACGCTGCTCATAGCCTGTCCCATCTTAGCCAGTAGCTGCCCAGGAGGTGGTGGAGTCACTGTCCATGGAAGTGTTTAAAAAACATGTAGACATGGCACTTCAGGACAAGGTTTAGTGGCCATGGTGCTGCTGGGCTGATGGTTGGACTTTATGATCTTACAAGCCCTGTCTTCTCTAACCATAATGATTCACAATTCTATACTCCAGTCTGAGAGGGCCACCATCTTCTGAGCCTCTGCAGCCCCAGTGGCCAGGCAAAGCCTCCAGAAGCTCCCAACTCTATAGGGCACCTGAGGGTCCCAGGGTCAGGGTGGGGCACAGCAATGGATTCACCCACAGCTGGGGGTCCTCAAGCACCTGAGGGTGCCAGGGTGGGGCACAGCAATGGGCTCACCCACAGCTGGGGGTCCTCAAGCACCTGAGGGTGCCGGGGTGGGGTAGGGCACAGCAATGGGCTCACCCACAGGCGGGGATCCCGAAGCCCCACGGCCGCAGCCTGAGGGCGCCGACCTTCCCGCCTTTTTCATCGTCCCCTCAGAGGCACGGAGAGCCCCCTCAGCCGAAGGGTACCCTACCGCCCCAGCCGTGCCCCCTTCCCACCACCTCACTGTGTCCAGAGGGTACGAGTCCGAGAGCAGTGCTGAAGGCGGCCACTCCTAGCCCAAAGCTAGCGGGGAGGCGCTGAGCGGGACCCCCCCGGCCCTGAGGCCAGGCAGCAGCAGGGGGCTGCGCGGCGCCGCGGCGCTAATGGCGGCAGGGACCCACCCCCCGCCTCTCCCGCCTCTCCCGCCCCTGCCCGTGGAGCCGGAGAACTGCGGGCTCTGCCAGCACCAGGAAACACCTTGGGGGTGGGGGGTGGAACCCTCTTCATTAAGCTCGCAGGGAATCCTTCTTCCATCCGGCTTTGTCTTTGGGAGGAAGAAGCTGATCTTTTCAAGCGTGGGTTGTCACCTAGAACCAGGCTTGAAGCAGCAAGCAGCGGCCTCCTCGCTCTTCTTCACCCTGAACGTCCTCACCCTGCTTCATCCTCACAGATTAAAGGTCTAATTCCCCAGGAGATGCCTCTGTTCTCAGATGAGGACAGTCTCCCTGATGAGGAAAGGCTGAGGGAGCTGGGAGAACAGGAGCCTGAGGGGTGACCCCATGGATGTTGATCACTACGTGAAGGGCGGGTGTCAGGAGGCTGGAGCCAGGCTCTGCTCAGGGGCACCCAGTGATAGGACAAGGGGCAGTGGGTGTGAGCGGGACCACAGGAGATCATCCAGTCCAATCCCCCTGCCACAGCAGGACCACCTGCAAGCCGGGAAGCACAAGGCACCCCTCTGTGTGCAGAGGACTGACACAGGTGGGTCACAAGGAGAAAGGTGAAAAGCTAAGCATCTCCTCCCTTGATAGAGACCCACTTAGCCCTGGAATTCTTGTTTATCAAACTGCAATCAGTGTGAGCGCAAATTTGGTAGAATCAGTCAAAAGGAGGAAATTGCTGTCTGAATTACGATATTTTTTTTTTAATCAAAAAAATAACAAAAAGCAATTTCCAGCTCCTCTGGCTGCTGAGTTTTCAGAAAAGCTTCCCAAGGCTGCATTTCTATGTTGCACGTCACCATGTTAGATGCTCCCCCAAGCTCATCTAAATGATGCCACAAACCAGATGAGCTCCTTGGTGCACAGAGAACCCTTTTCCTTCCATCTCTAAAACAACTGCTGCAGCATCCCATCAACTTTTAATATGTGACGTGATGAGCAGTGACACCCTCGTACATCACCCCGAGAGACAGCAGCAGCTCTGCTCTAGTTGGGAAGAGCAGCTGCAGCAGCTGCTGTGTTGCAGGAGCAGGTTTGGTGGGAAGCTGGAGTTACTGTCTTGAAGGTATCTGCGAGAAATTCCTCCTTCTGCATAGATTCATCCTGGCTGGAAAGGACCTCCAAGATCCTCAAGTCCAGCCCTCAGCCCAACGGCTGCAGATTTCCACAGCTCTGTTGCTCCTTCAGTGAAGGGAAAACTCTGGCTGGAGCCGCGGATAGGGTCAGCTAAAGATAGAGGTGGGTTGGTTCTGTGCTCGTTCAGAGTTGTGCTGGCAGGACCAGCTCTGCAGATGCTCACATATTCCCAGCTGCATCCCATTGCATGGCATCAAGTGCTCTAGCTACTTGGTTTTAAACACCTCCAGGGTTGGTGACTCCATCACCTCCCTGGGCAGCCTGTTCCAGGAGGATTGGACTGCATGATTTTTCAAGGTTCCTTCCGATCCCTAACGTTCTGTGATTCTGACCATGGGAAACAGGCCCTAATGTTGACTTCACTGGTTCTGCCCTACACATTCTCCACCTAAGCTCACATCTCCATTTCTGCTGTTACCACCATCTACAACTAAACTTAAAGGTGCAAAGGTTAGGGGTCTGCAACCCCCACACTCGCAGGGCAGCAAACACCCAGGGTCAGGTGGGACTTCCCCGTTTAGGTAAGCTACTGTCAGAAGAGCTGTGAGGTAAATTTTCCAGATGTGAGTCATTCCCCATCCAGGGGAAAAAGCCCTATTTTACAGCACTGCTGGTAAAGGAATGCGGAGAATGCGTCATAAACACTTCCCCCATCACATCGGTGGGAAATTGAGCTGCGGAGGCTTGAAACACCAACTCTGGAGAACTGTAGGGAATCAGCTCAGAGTTCTGAAGCTCTTGCGGTCAAACTGCTTGCTCTTTCCATTCCTCAATTTCTTTTCATTCAGTTTGAGATGATGAGGGAGGTGTTTTTACTCTGACTTACCCTTCTGGTTACTTGAACCAGTCAGCAAGAAAACAATTGCATCTCCTTATAGCTCATCGTTGGCTCCAGGATGGCTCCCCATGGGGTTCCTGTGGATGGAGCCAGGCTCTGCTCAGGGACATCTAATAATAGGACAAGGGGCAGTGGGTGTGAGCTGGAACACAGGAGGTTCCACATCAATATGAGAAGGAACTTCTTCACAGTGAGGGAGGCAGAGCCCTGGAAAGAGCTGCCCAGGGGCGTTGTGGAATCTCCTTCTCTGGAGACGTTTAAAACCCACCTGGACATGTTCCTGTGCAACTGGATCTAGGAGATCCTGCTGTGGTGGAGGGGACTGGACTGGATGATCTTTCGAGGTCCCTTCCAATCCCTAATGTTCTATGATTCCGCAAAACCCAGCCCAGCCCATGACCAGGGGCTTCATAGGAGAGCTCTTTCTGCCTCTGCCACAGACAACAGCGGGGTGTTTTCCCACCTCGGATAGATCTTTATCCAGGAAGAGACAAACAAACCAACCACCCAGCGACCTTTGTTGCCCCCTTAGTGAAAATATTTTAACTCACCCAGATGAAAGAGCCAAACTCCACAAGGCAGTGCATGTGCTTTTCATGAGGGCTTTTTCTTTGCAGGAGGTGGTTTCTGGCCGGACTTGGGGAATGCACTTAGCCTGCTGCTTCCCCTATATAAAAACACTGCATTAGTCTTTCTCCCCATGACTCTCAGCGTGATGCCATGACGTGCCGAACAATACAGGATGAGGAAAAAAACCCATTAAAGAGGCTCTCGTAAAACTCCATGGCGCTGGGGTTTCTATCCTTAATCCTTCGACTTCACCACTTCTTCCTCCTGCGGATAGCAACAAGGGTCTCCTCAGTGGTCCTCTCACTCTTATCACAAACTTCCACTCTCTAAGATTGGACTGGATGACTTTTCGAGGTCCTTTCCAATCCCTAATGTTCTGTGATGCTGTGACATGAGTGGAGTCAGGGGCCACTGGCCACAGGAAAACAATGATCCCAAAAAGTACCCCAGATCCTACCTCTGCTTGGTTTGAATCATAGAATCACAAAGAATCGCAGAACATTAGGGATTGGAAGGGACCTTGAAAGACCATCTAGTCCAACCCCCCTGCCATAGCAGGATCCTCTAGATCCAGTCGCACAGGTGGGCTTTAAATGTCTCCACAACCCCCTCTGGGCAGCCCCTTCCAGTGCTCTGTCACCCTCACTGGGAAGAAGGTCCTTCTCACATTGA
>JAOXOE010026985.1:0-19807 GCA_028565055.1 Phoeniculus purpureus
TTTCAGGTAGTTGTAGAGAGTGATGAGGTCTTCTCTCAGCCTCCTCTTCTTCAAACTAAAGAGCCCCAGCTCTTTCAAACTTTCCTCATAAGACTGATTTTCCAGGCCCTTCAGCAGCTTAGTTGCCCTCCTCTGTACCTGCTGCAGCACCTCCACATCTCTCTTGTACTGAGGTGCCCAAAACTGGACACAATACTCAAGATGTGCCCTCATCAGTACCAAGAACAGGGGGACGATAACCTCTCTACTTCTGTTAGCTACACTATTTCTAATACAAACCAAGATGCCATTGGCCTTGGCCACTCGGGCACACTGCTGGCTCATATTCATCTTCCTGTCAAGTAGAACCCCCAGGTCCCTCTCTGCCAGACGGCTCTCCAGTGATCTGGGGGTTATAACTGACGTATGTTTTCTTGCAAACAGAATTAATAAAAGGATCTATTTCATTAACTGTCTTAAATGAGAAGACTTACTGTAAAACAAACTGTGTATTCTTGCACGATCATTATGTCATATACTTTCAAAGACAAAATAACGGCACTGCAAGCTCACCTCTCTTGGGTTCTTCTGTGCACATTAAGGACACCAAGGTCACTGATTCTAATGACAACTCCGAGATTGTATCTACCCAGGTCACAGAATCACAAAACATTAGGGATTGGAAGGGACCCCAAAAGATCATCCAGTCCAATCCCCCTGCCACAGCAGGATGACCTAGACCAAGTCACACAGGAACATATCCATGTGGGTTTTAAATGTCTCCAGAGAAGGAGACTCCACAACCCCCCTGGGAAGCCCATGCCAGTGCTCTGGCACCCTCACTAGCAAGAAGTTCCTTCTCATATTGATGTGGAACCTCCTCTGTTCCAGCTCACACCCACTGCCCCTTGTCCTATCATTAGATGACCACTGAGAAAAACCTGGGTCCATCCTCCTGACACCCACCTTTCACACATTTATAGATGTTAATGAGGTCACGTCTCAGTCTTCTTTTCTCCAAGTTAAAGAGACCCAGCTCCCTCAGCCTTTTCCCATAAGGGAGGTGTTCTACTCCATTCATTGTCTTTGTGGCTCTGCGGTGGACTATCTGCTACACATAACGAAGTTATCATCTTACCCTCTTTTCCTCCCCTAAAATCCTCTGTTTCTGATCTGGTTTTTTGATGGATGTTGAGTTTTCAGTTGACACTTTTCAAAGAAGTCTGTCTTATGATCCTAAGATCTTCCTAATTGCTTACTGCCAACTGAAAGACAAGCATTTTACAAGGCATTAGTCTGTGAGAACAGTCTTTGTTCATGCATATCGCTTCACAGTCACCTACACAGAGTCTGACTCACTTTTACCTGCAAGTGTTGCCAGCACTCAATCTCATAAGGTCTTTCAACTGGTGTTATTCATACTCAGACTTTCTCCTTACTTCCTGGGTAACACAAGTAGCACCAATAAACTTGCTCATTCCAGGGCACTTCTTAATATGACAGAGAGCCTCAAACACTCTGAAACTGTTGCAACGTTCTATCACTACATGAGCAAACTATGCACTCCTAACTCATTCTTTTTGTTACTGTCAATTATTTATGAGTAAAATGACATTTCTCCTTATGGAATGCAGACCTGATTGCATTAAGAAATCCCTGGTGAGGGAACTTGCTGGAAACTGTGGAAAAACAGATCACCGTATCAATCGAACCACACATGCCCATCTGCTTGCTGAACACGCCCAACATGCTAAGAGAGCTGTAAGGCAGTTCTCCTTTAATAAAGCTCCATTTACCCTGTTTGTTATCTTCACAAAGATACCAACTAGTTAACTTTTCTATTCTATTTCTACTGCTTAGTACATGAACCACATTAGGAGGCTTCGAGCATTCTTGGTCTCTCTCACGCTTTGCAAATACCAACTCTACTTCCACCTGTTGTTCTCTGGTTCAGGAAGGACAGAACTGCTGGAGACAGTCCAGTGCAGAGCCACAAAGACGATGAAGGGAGTAGAACTATTCCCTTATGAGGAAAGGCTGAGGGAGATGTGAAGGGTAGGTGTCAGAAGGATGGAGCCAGGCTCTGCTCAGGGTCATCTAATGACAGGACAAGGGGCAATGGGTGTAAGCTGGAACATAGGAGGTTCCACATCAATCTGAGAAGGAACTCCTTCCCAGTGAGGGTGACAGAGCACTGGAAAAGGCTGCCCAGCAGGGGCTGTGGAGTTTCCTTCTCTGGAGACATTTAAAACCCCCCTGGATATGTTCCTGTACGACTTGGTTTAGGGGGTCCTACTGTGGCAAGGGGATTGGACTAGATGATCTTTCGAGGTCCCTTCCAATTCCTAATGTTCCATGATTCTGTAATTTCTTGATGAAACGCCAATATGTGACACTGATAGCATTTATCAAGACTACTCTGTAACTTCTTTTCTATTTCTTTGCTCCACATGGTCAAAAAAGACTTAATACAGAAACAGATATTTTCTATACAGTCTTTTCAACTTCAGACAGCACTGCAGGCTCCAGTGCATCATCCTGACAATCCTTTGCACGGCTGTAGCTCAGACAAAGGATCCAGGCAGCGCTCCTCAGACAAAGGAACTAAAGAGCATTTCTGATCTGTGTTACTGAAAAAGCCAGGTGATCATTATCTGCCTACTTGGGCAACCTTAACCTGGGAAAACTGTAAAGCAAAGCTGCGCTGTTTTGTCAGCCCAAGTGAATAGAGACAATTCCCTGGCCAAGGGTAAAGCAGTGTTTATGGCAGTGCAGCAAAATTAATAATGTTTAGATGTCTTTATGAGAAAAGGAGAAAGACCCCTACACACCCATAAACTTGCAGCATCTACAAAAAGGAGAAGTGAAGTAAGTGAGCTTCTGAATCAAATTCCTGACAGAATCATTGAAATAAAAGCCTCAAACAAACCTAGGACAACAAAATAAGCTACAGGAATTTGACGTGAAATATAGAGAAATAGATACAATTTCAGGTTTTTTAATGGCTTTATCACTTGTCCACCTATCTGTATTAAAACAAAGAGAAAGGCTTGGCTTCTCTTTGACCTTATCAAAACACAGCTTGATATCAATTGTGTAAGAAACCCCCAGCATCTTACTCTGGCGTTGTATTGCAGTTCACTCAAACACTCAATATCCAAAGTCTAAAACAAAAACTGGGAAGAGTGACTTAACAGGTTTTTCTAGGAGCTGTAGTACTGATCTATCCTTGCAAGAGCTCTGGAAATTAGTATTAGGGTTATTCTTAAAGCATAGAAGGACAACTCATACATTAAAGGCTGGATGTGGCACTTAGTGCCATTATCTAGGTTGTGGTGATGTTAGGTCACAGTCTGGACTTGATCACAGAATCACAGAACATTAGGGATTGGAAAAGAACTCTAAAGATCCCCCTGACACAGCAAGATCCCCTAGACCAAGTCGCACAGGAACATATCCAAGTAGGTTTTAAACGTCTCCAGAGGAGACTCTGCAACCCCCCTGGGGCAGCCCCTTCCAATGCTCTGACACCCTCACTAGGAAGAAGTTCCTTCTCATCCTGATGTGGAACCTCCTATGTTCCAACTTACACCCATTGCCCCTTGTCCTCTCATTAGATGACACCGAGAAGAACCTGGCTCCATCCTCTTGACACTCATCCTTCACTTTTCCAGTCTCAATAATTCTGTAATTTTCAACTATCTCCTGTCTGGTTGTTTTTTGTTTTTTTTTCAGAAAAGGTTTCTTCTTTAAGTCTACATAATTTAAACAGCTGAACAGTATTCTGGCGGAACAACACCTTTAACAGCAATTGAATATCCTTGCCTTCATCACAAAAACGCTGCTGAGAGATATCACACGTTGCCTAAGAATTCTAACAAGTCTGCCATCAAAACTGGAGAAGATTACAGCTAACACTCACAAAATCCTCAGTTAGCAATTAAAGGCAAAGAAACTATCTTAGTAAGGGACCTGGGAGTCCTCGTGGCCAGCAGGATGACCATGAGCCAGCAATATGCCCTTGTGGCCAAGAAGGCCAATGGCATCCTGGGGTGGATCAGAATGGGGGCGGGTGGTTAGCAGATCAAGAGACGTTCTCCTTCTGCTCCACTCTGCCCTGGTGAGATTGCATCTGAAATATTGTGTCCAGTTCTGGGCCCTTCAGCTCAAAAATGACACAGGACTGCTGGAGAGAGTCCACTGCAGAGCCACAGAGATGATGAAGGGAGCAGAATGCTTCTCTGATGAGGAAAGGCTGAGGGAGCTGGGTCTCTAGCTTGGAGAAAAGGAGACTGAGGGGTGCCCTCATTAATGTTTACAAACATATGAAGAGTGGGTGTCAGGAGGATGGAGCCAGGCTCTTCTCAGTGTCATCTAATGATAGGACAAGGGGCAATGGGTGTGAGCTGGAACATAAGAGATTCCATATGAATGTGTGAATGAACTTCTTCATGGTGAGGGTGACAGCGTACTTGAAGGGGCTGCCCAGGGGAGTTGTGGAGTCTCCTTCTCTGGAGATGTTGTTTAAAATATCCCTGGAGATGTTCCTGTATTATTTGGTCTAGGTGGTCCTGCTGTAGCAGGTAGATTGGACTAGATGATCTTTCTAGGTCCCCTTCAGTCCCTGATGTTTTACAATTCTGCGATTCCTCATGCACAAGAACTAACTAAAAAGATCTATGAACCAAGTCACTAAATTCCTTTTATCACTATTTTGCAAAAAAATAAACAGTCACTCAAGTGTTCACCCTTCAGAACAAATCCTGCTTTTTTATCCTCAGGGAAGTGAGGATAAAATCCTGAGGAGTGTGCTTTTTCCTACAGCACAAGCTGATTCATTGCATCCTTCCTCAGAATGGGAAAAAAGTATCTGTTATTCCCAAAGGAGACTGCTGGATGCTCCACAGAAAAAAAACAAAGCAACACAAAAATACATTCACAGAACACTTAAGGGAGAAAGGAAATGTGTCATAGAGAAAGGTTGAGAAGACCTCACCCAGAAGACCTCTGAGTCAAAAGAAACCTCCCTTCCTCTCTGAAAGATGATAAAAAAACATGCACTCATATCTTGTTGACTTTGAGGAGACATTTCTGGCTTAGGTGTAACCTATGGGAGAGGAATAACTCTTCTGACTCCATCCACCCTTGGGCTGAATTCTGGGCTCCTTATTGAAGCAGGATACAACTGTCAGATGGTCTCTACCATGAGCT
Source organism: Phoeniculus purpureus (assembly GCA_028565055.1). NCBI lineage: Eukaryota > Metazoa > Chordata > Aves > Bucerotiformes > Phoeniculidae > Phoeniculus > Phoeniculus purpureus. The sequence goes on from JAOXOE010026985.1 coordinate 5,191, forward strand.
ACTCATTATTGCTCACCTTAAACAGGAGCACAAAAAAATGTTAAGCATAAAGGGAGAAAATCCCTAGAGCATGAGGCTGTTCAGCTTCAGTATGAGAAGCACATGACCCCTCCCCTAGGTAAGACTACTATTTTTACAAAAGTAGGCTCAACCAGCTAGATAAATATAATAAAATCTGATGATCCTTATCCTCTCGGGACACAGAACCCCAGATAAGAGCTGAGTTTTCACAGTGGTGAATTACAGTACAGAATCACAGAATTGCCCAGATTGGAAAAGACCTCTAAGATGATGATGGGAGTAGAACACCTCCCTGATGAGGAAAGGCTGAGGGAGCTGGGTCACTTGAGCTTGGAGAAGAGGAGACTGAGGGGTGACCTCATTCATGTTTATGTGAAGCGTGGACATCAGAAGGATGGAGCCAGGCTCTGCATCCAGTGATAGGACAAGAGGCAATGGATATAAGCTGGAGCAAAGGAGGTTCCACATCAATATGAGAAGGAACCTCTTCCCAGTGAGGGTGACAGGGTGCTTGCTGGAAGAGGCTACCCAGGGGGGTTGTGGAGTCTCCTTCTCTGGAGATGTTTAAAACCCACCTGGATATGTTCCTGTGCAACTTGGTCTAGGTGATCCTGCTGTGGCAGGGGGATTGGACTAGATGGTCTTTTGAGGTCCCTTCCAACCCCTAACGTTCTTTGATTCTGCGTGTTTTCTACAGAGTAGTTTGGGTTTGGAAAGTTTGAAAAGAAAGTTTCTGCCCCCCATCCCCCCTTTCTCTCTGTTTTTAGTAGTTTTCTTCCGGTCTTCTGCATCTTGGATGTTGTCTTTTCTTGTCGGGGCTGTGCTGCTGCTGCTGAGATAGAAGTGCTTGCTGCTCTGAAGATGATTTGCAGTGGGAGGATAGCCCCATCTGGATCCATGGAATCTAACTTGTTTGCTCGAATGACTCTAAATCCTGAGCTTTGGAGATTTATGAGATTTGAGACTTTAGCAGACTAACTCTTAAAACAACCACAGACACTGAGATTTTGGGAGTCAGACAACCACTGTAGTTTCAAAATAAGCAGAGACTGTCTACCATGTGGATATTCTGTATGCTTTATCTCAGTCCAGTGTAGGAGCATTGTGATGAAGCTCTATATGTCTGTGTGTCTGTCTTCTGTTTGGGGTGTTTTCAGGTCTCTGAGTGCTGAATTAAAATGCCTTGTTGCCTTTTTTCCCCAAATTGAGTAAGACATTTCATTGCCTGCAAATTGTTAGTGGTTTTCTAAAACCCTCCCTTTGTGTTTTGCACTGTAGCTGAAAGTTCTGGGTTAAAATACATTTTGATAGCTGAGGATGGTTGCTGAATGTGGACCCACAACATAGGGTTAATGCTCCTTGTATCCAGAAATAGTGGAGAGGTGGGACATACAATGAGGTTTTTTTCTTTTACATCCGTAAACAAGGGACATGTATGTTGTTATTACGTGAAAATTGTAAGAGAAATCCAGAACAAATCAGTAGCTGATAATTAATAGTTCCTTCGATAGCTCAGCTGGTAGAGCAGAGGACTGTAGGCTCCTTGCACAGCCATCCTTAGGTCGCTGGTTCAACTCCAGCTCGAAGGAGTGCCCTTTTGCCTACGATTGTACCACCCTGAGGACATCTGATCTCAGAGGCTTAAGATGGATGGGAGAGTGCCTGGGAATACCAGATGCTGTAGGCTTACGGCATCCTGGGGTGGATCAAAAGGGGGGTGGTTAGCAGATCAAGAGAGGTCGTCCTCTCCCTCTACTCTGCCCTGGTGAGACCACGTCTTGAATATTGTGTCCAGTGCTGGGCCCCTCAGTTTAAGAAGGAGGACACAGAACTGCTGGACAGAGTCCAGTGTAGAGCCACAAAGATGATGAAGTGAGTAGAACACCTCCCTTATGAAGAAAGGCTGAGGGAGCTGGGTCTCTTTAGCTTGGAGAAACGGAGACTAAGGGGTGACCTCATTAATGTTTATAAATATGTGAAGGTTGGGTGTCAGGAGGATGGAGCCAGGCTCTGCTCAGTGTGATCTAATGATAGGACAAGGGGCAATGAGTGTAAGCTGGAACACAGGAGGTTTCACATCAATATGAGAAGGAACTTCTTCCCAGTGAGGGTGATGGAGCACTGGAAGGGGCTGCCCAGGGGCATTGTGGAGTCTCCTTGTCTGGAGACATTTAAAACCCACTTGGACATGTTCCTGTGTGACTTGATCTAGTTGATCCTGCTCTGGCAGGAGGATTGGAGTGGATGATCTGTGGAGGTCCCTTATGGTTCATATGTCTAGTGTGTTCCCTCCACATGGTGCAACCAGCTCACAGCCGTTCATCTGTACCACTCCCCAGTGAAGTCACACACACATTACTGTGATTTCTAGTGCACACCCAGGAGAGATGGTGCTGTGAGGAGATGTGGTCTTGTGCCCTGATGGTGCCGTGAATCCCATGAACCTATGGCAAAACAGAGAACAGCAAATGGGAAGCCGAGTTATGCAATAGTGCTGGAAGGACTGAGCTGCATCTCATCTCGTATGAGAGTTTTCACAGTTTCTGAGAGCTGTTGAAATGTTAGCTGCAAATAGCACATTTGTATGCACATGGCAGGCTCCAGTTCAAAACATGAAGGTAATGAACTTGAAACTCGGTCCTGACACACAATGAAAACTGTGGAGGGAGCATTGAGAACTTGAGCTGAATCAAAGTCGGGGTAATTTCACATGCAGCAGTCAGCAGGCCATTCAAACTCAGATTATCTTTTGGCAGATGGGAATCACACTAATTCCCTGCCTCCCCAGGAAGGCTGTGAGGAAGCAAACTATATGCCAAAGGCTTCATGTATGCAGGAGCTCAGCTGTTTTTCAAACTATCTTAGTAGCTCCTTGAATGACAGGTACGACCTTTCCTCCAGGTCTTGCCTAACAGCTCTTGGACTCTTATGGTTTCAAAAACACTGCTATTACAAAATGAAAACAGTCCCGTGTTGCTTTGGTGCCTGTTGCACGGGGTGCATAAACAGTGCTTAGCTGTGTTTCACTGTAGCTCCAGATGCAGGATTTAAACTTTTCTATCCTGATTTTAATTCTTCTGCAACTGATTTCCCTTTGGACAGAAAGACTTATTTATTCAGACTCCTCTGTCCATCTCTTGACTATGTCTAAGCACTGTGCTCTTGCAGGAGCTCTGCACCTCCTTAGGCAAGGGACACAATAGGCAAGGGCGCCTTAGGCAAGGTTCTTGTGCAATCTGGTATGGGGACCCTGCTGTGGCAGGGGGATTGGACTAGATGATCTTTCGAGGTCCCTTCTAATCCCTAATGTTCTGTGATTCCTTTTTCCAGATGGAAATTTGAGGCTTGGAGTGACTAGCCTGTTGTCAAACACAAAACCTGCTGGAATAGGAACCTTCCAAACTGTCCAGAGCTTCAGGCCAGTGCCTGATCTGCTTGTCCAGACTCAGTGTTATCTTTTGTTGCTGGCTGTCAGCTGTACCAGCCAGTGCTTCATGGGTATTTACGCTGCTGCCAGTTCTCATGTCTCAACTGGGAGTCATTTAATGTGGGTGACTGAGATTCCTTGAGTGGAAGAATTTGAAGTATCCCAGACAATTGCATGGTTAACATCAGTGTTGCCACAAGACTGGTTTTTTTAAGGATTGTTGACATACAGGAGTTTTTCTAAGGCTTCAGTATCTGTGGTTTCAGCCCTGAAAAATTTCACAGGCAAAACAGTTTTGGTATCAGAATTTAATGTCCTTCTCCTATAAGAATAAACAGGAAGAGAAATCATAGAATCAGAGAATGGCCAGGGTTGGAAGGGATCATCTAGTTCCAACCTCCCTGCAGGGGCAGGGACACCTTCACTAGAGCAGGTTACTCAGGGCCTGAGACAACCTGGCCTTCAACCCTTCCAAGGATGCAGCAGCCACAACTTCCTTGGGCAACCTGTTCCAGCATCTCACCACCCTCACAGTAAAGAATTTGTTCCTAATGTCCAACCACAATCTTCCCTCTTCAAGTCTGTAACCCTTTCCCCTGCCCTCTTGCTTCCACCTGTGTAAAAAGCCTTCCCCTCACTTTCTTGTAGTCCCCTCCAGATACTGGAAAACTGCTAGAAGGTCACCAGAGAGCCTATTCTTCTCCAGGCTGAACAACCCCAACTTGCTCAGCCTGTCCTCATAGGGGAGGTGCTCCAGCCCTCTGATCATTTGAGTTTCTCTTCTCTGGACACATTCCAGGAGCTCTATGTCTTTCTGATGTTGGCGACTCCATAACTGGACACAGGACTCCAAGTCTCACAAGTGCAGAGCAGAGCAGGAGAATCCCCTCCCTCAACCAACTGTCACTGCTTCTTCTGATGCAGCCCAATACAGTTGGCTTTCTGGGCTGCAAGCACACACTGACAGTTCTTGTTAAACTTCTACTCCACCACCACCAAGTCCTTCTGTCCTCCATCCTTTCTCCTCCCAATCTGTGTCTGTGCATGGGATTGCCTTGACCCAGGTGCAGACCCTTGCCCTTGTTGAACTTCATGCTGTTTGCACAGCCCACTTCTGGAGCCTGACAAGGTCCCTCTGGATGGTCTCCCTTCCCTCCAGGGTGTTGACTTCACCACACAGTTTGGTGTCATCAGCAAACTGACGGTGCATTCAAGTCCACTGTCCACATAGCCAACAAAGATGTTAAACAGCACTGGTCCGAGTACTGACCCTTGAGGAACAGCACTCATCACACCTCTCCATTTGGACACTGAGCCATTGATCACAGCTCTTTGGGTGTGACCAGCCAGCCCCTTATCCAATGAGTGGTCCATCCATCAAATCTGTATCGTTCCAGTTTAGGGGTCAGAATGTCGTGCGGGACAATGTCAAATGCTTTGCACGGGTCCAGGTAGATGATGTCTGTTGTTCTGCCTTTGCCCACCGAGGCTGTGACCCCATCGTAAAAGGCCACCGAGTTCATCAGGCAAGACTTGCCCTTGGTGAAGCCGTGTTGGCTGTCACCAATCACCCCTTTATTATCTGCTTGCCTTGGCAGAGCCTTCAGGAGGATCTGCTCCATGATCTTGCCAGGCACAGAGGTGAGACTGACTGGCCTGTAGTTCCCTGGGTCTTCTTTTCTTCCATTTTTGAAAACAGGGGTGATGTTTCCCCTTTTCCAGTCGGTGGGAACTTCACCAGACTGCCATGACTTTTCGAGTATGAGGGACAGTGCCTTTGCAACCTCATCTGCCAGCTCTTTCAGGAGCTGTGGGTGAATGTATGATTTAAAGCCATCAGCAACTAAGAGAAAGTCATTTCTGAGGAAAGATTTCCGGTAAAACATGGCTGCAAGTCAACAAATTCATCAGGAGAAGAGAGTGGGGCTTGTCTGTCTCCCAGAGTAAAAGCCATTATTACAGGTTCTCCTACTCTCCATTACCCTAATTTGAAGGGGGGAGCTAATGAATGTTGCTGAATGGATTGAAACAAACCGCAGCGTAGTGGACAAAAGACTGTCATTGTGACTGGCAGTGAATTTGTGGTGCTTCTGTTTGGCTTAGTACTGGGCTGGCTGGTGTGACCGCTTCATGTAGGGGAGAGAATTTTAACTGGTAATTTCCAGTGGGGTCAGTAACTTCTATTGGTACCAATTTGCACCTTCTCAAGCCTCACTGCAACAGCTGGAAATTACCTCATCCCTAGGCTGTGTTTTCCAATCGGTAATTAAAATTGTTCTCATTACAAGGGTACTTAGGCTAGAGGAGTGATTGACTGCCAGCAGTGCTGTCCCCACTGCACACACTTGTATATCAGGATTGAAATGCTTCTTAACTTTGTCATGTTAAGTGACACAGAGCAAGCTGTAGCTTTCCACTGCAGGGCAGGAAATGCTGCAGAGGTGCTGGGGCTACCATTGGAGCTGGCACTGTGTGTGAGTATGGTGCAACCAGTCCTGGCCATGTTGTGTTTCTGGATCTGTGATGGTACACGTGTGTGATGGTGTGATGTGCCTGTATATGCACAGCAGCCTTGCTGCAGGCTTAGAAACATGCACAAGGTGGTGGCCGCCCTGGTTTTGTTTGTGGGGAGGCTCATTTTGCTCACTAAGTGCTATTTGCACCATAGGAGATGGGCTGCCCACCCTCAGGTATGTGCTGGGGGAGGAGAAGTGCTAATGTATCTCAACATATGTGCTTCTGAGGATCTCCTCAAGCTCTTGGGTACCTCACTATCACAGAGTTACTCTGGTTGGAAAATACTCCTGGGCTCACAGAGTCCAACCATCTACCCTACTTTACAACTTCACCTCTTCCAAACAATTTTTAAACACATCCAGGGATGGCAACTCAACCCCCTCCCTGGGAAGCCCATCCCAGTGCCTGACCACCCTTTCTGTGAAAAGTTTTCCTAATATCATCTAAACCTACCCTGTCGTAACTTGAACCCATTCCCTCTTGTTCTATCACTAATTACTTATAAGAAGAGACCAGCACTAACCTCTCCACAATGTCCCTTCTGGTAGTTGTAGAGAGGGATGAGGTCTATGCTGGAGCTGATGGGCTTGTGTGATCATACTGTCCATGAATGAGTCAGGGTTGTTCTGGGTTCCCTTTCGTTTAGTGAATATCTTTATTGTTGATTTAGAGCTGGGCACTTTAATTAGCTTTTCAGAAAGCCCTCAAATTTGGCATTTCTCTGGAAATGTCAGAGACGAAAGGCATTTGGAGAAACAAGAATTGTATCCTAGGAAAACACAAGACCACAGAGGAGAGAAAAATACTCTAAGCTAATTTCAGAAGAACTCATGAGAAAAGAGTTCTCGTGATCTGTAAAGAGAGAATGAATTGAAGACATTTCAGTGGAATAACAGTTATGAGCTTCTTGTGTGTTCGGCTTAGCAGTCCATATTATGCAGCAAGGTGATGGCAAAGTGTGCTAGACATGTGTATCACAGAATTACAGAACATTAGGGACTGGAAGGGACCTCAAAAGATCATCTAGTCCAATCCCCCTGCCAGAGCAGGACCACCTAGACCAACATATCCAGGTGGATTTTAAACATCTCCAGAGAAGGAGACTCCACAGCCCCCTGTGTAGCCTGTTCCAGTGCTCTGTCACCCTCACAAGGAAGAAGTTTCTTTTCATATTTATGTAGAACCTCCTCTGTTCCAGCTCACACTCATTGCCCCTTGTCCTATTATTGGATGACACTGAGCAGAGCCTGGCTCCTGACACCCACCTTTCACATATTTATCAACATTAATGAGGTCACCCCTCAGTCTCCTCTTCTCCAAGCTAAAGAGAACTCAGCTCCCTCAGCCTTTCCTCATGAGGGAGGTGTTCCACTCCCTTCATCATCTTCATGGCTCTGCATTGGACTCTCTCAAGCAGCTCTGTGTCCTTGAACTGAGGGGCCCAGAACTGGACACAATACTCCAAAAGCGGTCTCACCAGGGCAGAGTAGAGTGGGAGGAGAACCTCTCTCGTTCTGCTAACCACCCCTCTTCTGATCCAATACTGGTACACAGCACGTAATAGGTGAGTGAAACTGGGGATGACTATGTTGCCCCAAAACATGCAGAAACTACAAAGCACCCAGTCTCCACTAGGATTTTCACTAACATTACTCGCCAAGTACTGGCTAACTGCAAGTCAGAAAATAGCCTTTATTTTCCTTAAGAGAGGCTATGCTAAACTGGAAATGTGCACTGTAGAACACAGCTGCCTCATCTGCAGCCTCTGAACCACCAAGAGCATGTCAGCAGCTCTACCTTCTTTTCCATGCAGGCTTCTGGTTGAATCAATTATTCCAGCTACAACCCATCCACCCCTTAACAAGTTCCTTCCTCCACACCCCAGAAGCACAAAAGAAAAGCCCTAGGAGAGGAAACCTGCAGCACTCTACAGGCATGTTCTGCAACCAGCAGCTCCTAGCATTTCCTTTCCCCCTCAGAGGTACTCAATGACTTCTCTGCATGTGCAATGGGTATGATGACACCATGCAGAGGATCTCCCCACCCAACAGCTCTGACACATGGTCTTCCTTGTCACACCAAGCAACATGAAAGACTTAACACCACCGCAAAGCAGATGTACACTCCAGGTTCTCATGCCACACAGCAAGGGGTACAGGAACAGCTACAGCAATACGATTACGGATGACTGCCAAGGAGATTATCCTTTATTTAGGGACTGTCAGGCCAAAGGCAGCAGTTGGGAGATCTTTACTGTTATAATACAAAATTTTCACTGAAAAAAAAAAATCACTTCCATACTGAAACAAGTGACCACATAATTAAAATCAGTATTTTACTAAAAATTATTATATTTTAAATGCTGCCAGTGTTCCATTTACTTACACATGAAACTGTAGACATGAGTAAGTGTATACCTTCAGCTTCTGGCACACGAGAGCTCTAGCAATGTAGAAATCCATCAGAAGGAAAATGAGGGAGATCATTGCAGTTCTTTTCATACAATCACACATCCTGCCTGGATAGGTTCCTGTGAGACTGGATCTAGGGGATCCTGCTGTGGCAGGGGGATTGGACTGGATGATCTTTGGAGGTCCCTTCCAATCCCTAATGTTCTGTGATTCTGTGATTAATATGAGTAATAATCTCGTACAACCACAGTCATATTACCGATATTAACAAATCTATAGTTGATTTAATCAATTAGTTACTTAATTTCTTAAGAGCAAATCGATGAACTTGATGCTTCCAGAGTATCTTGGATTTTTTTCCTTCACGCCAGGAGGGAAGAGTTGGAAGTCACTGACTTAGGGAACTACATTTATAATGTGATTTCCAGTCCTCTAGAAAAACTGTGTTGGGTGATAAACTTGTGATGAGAAAATAAACAAATTAAATTCTCTAAAAAGCCTGATCCTTCCAGAGATTTATTTTTTTTTAATGAGGAAAAAACCCGTAGGGTGAGATTGGAATTTTCTTACCCTCTTAGTGTGTAGATAACTTTTCAATGTAAACACACGGTATAACATCCTTCTTAGCTGTCAGCAAAACCAGCTGAAACAGCAGCAATGATAATTGAATTTATACACAAGTTATTTATCCGAGTGCTCTAGGACCTTTTTGAAAAGATAAATAAATAGAGAGCTTGAGTGTGGTCTTCTTTTAAGACAGTTATTACTGAAGATAGTTGAAAGTTATCTAAAAACTAGTGGGTTTGGTTTTCAATTCTAATTAACTGCTACATACCAGGAGTAATCACAGAATCACAGAATTGTTGAGGCTGGAGAAGCCCTCTGAGCTCATCCAGCCCAGGACCTAACATCACCCCAGTGGTCAGACCAGGCACCAGGGCACCCAGGGCCACAGCCTGGCTGGCCTTCAACATCTCCATGGATGGCAACTCCAACAGTGCCCTGGGCAGTTCACTCCAGCAGTCTCTGATCACCCTTTCCATGAGGAAGGGCTTCCCAACATCCAGCCTCACCCTCCCCTGGCAGCTTCAGGCCCTGCCCTCTCATCCTGGTGCTGGTTGCCTGGGAGAAGAGCCTGACCCCCACCTAACTCCAGCCTCCCTTCAGGGAGTTGGAGAGAGGGAGAAGGTGCCCCATGAGTCTCCTCTTCTCCAGCCTCAACACCCCCAGCTCCCTCAGCCTCTCGTCATCAGCCTCTCCCTCCAGTCCCTTCCCCAGCCTTGTTGCTCCTCTGGACCTGCTCCAGCCCCTCAGTCTCTTTCTTGAAGCGAGGGACACTGAACTGCCCCCAGTACTTGAGGGGAGGCCTCCCCAGTGCCCAGTACAGGGGAAGAATTCCATCCCTAGCCCTGCTGGCCACACTAGTGCTGATCCAAGCCAGGATGCCATTGGACTTTTGTGCCACTTGAGCACCCTGCTGGCTCCTGCTCAGCCAGTTGTCACCCAGTGCTGCCATGACCCTCTCTGCCAGGCTGCTCTCCAGTCTTTCATCCCCCCATCTGTAGCTGCAGAGGGTTCTTGTGGCCAAAGTGTAGGACCCTGCCCTTGGCCCTGTTAAACCTCATCCAGCTGGCCTCTGCACGTTGACCTAGCCTGTCCAGATCCTTCTGCAGTGTCTTGCTCCCCTCTAGCAGATCGACACTGCCCCCCAGCTTGATGTAATGTATGAATTTGCTAAGGGTGGACGCAATCTCCTCATCCAGGTCATCAAGAAATAGAATGTGAATGACTGCCCACAGATAAAATCACTGTGAAGGCTCTGTGAAATATGAACCAAAGAGGACTAGGGGTTTTTCTCACCGTTTAGGACTTTCCATTTCTGAACTGACCTCATGACGTCAATAAAGCAAAGGTAGTTGTCCAGTGAAGACAAATGCGTTTGGTGCATCCTGGCATCCATTCACTTGACAATGTGTTCCATAAGGAAAAGGGAAGCTCTGAATCACAGAATCACAGAGCATTAGGGATTGGAAGGGACCTCAAAAGATCATCCAGTCTAATCCCCCGCCACAGCAGGATCCCCTAGATCCAGTCACACAGGAACATGGCCAGGAGGGTTTGAAACATCTCCACAGAAGGAGACTCCACAACCCCCCTGGGCAGCCCCTTCCAGGGCTCTGGCACCCTCACCGGGAAGAAGTTCCTTCTCACATTGATGTGGAATCTCCTGTGTACCAGCTCACACCCACTGCCCTTTGTCCTGTCATTGGATACCCCTGAGCAGAGTCTGGCTCCATCCTCCTGACACCCACCCTTCACATATTTACCAACATTCATGAGGTCACCCCTGTCTCCTCTTCTCCAAGCTATAACTTACAGTCCTGAGTGGTGGGAACCTGCTGCAGTGCAGCTTACAGGAGTCAGTTTGTGTGTGTCTGTAAAACCCAACCCAGGCGCAGATGCAGCTCACTGTAACGGTGCTGAATTAGTTATCTTTGTGCCCAAGACACTTTTTCTCAGTTTCTCCTTTCTGCTGCAGGTGCCAACAGTGTCACTGTCTGCCACAGGCTTTTCACAAACAGACTGTGCTCTTATGCCGCGTTCCCTTTAGCTTCCAAGCGAAAGCGGTACTAATGGGTTTCTTAGGCACTTACTAGAAAAACAATTTGTCTTGCTGGCAGTTTCAGGTGCTCAGGAATTCTGTGCACTTGTCTTCACTTTGCAGATCATCTTTTTCTGGCGCTTAAATATCACAGGAGGGACTTCCTTGACTTAACATTTTACATGAAATGTGCATTGGTTTTGGCTTAAGGGCTACACAGAGCAACAAGTGTTTGGCTGCAGCAGGCATGAGGAAAAGAAGAGTGTATTACATCAGCAGAAAAATTCAGGTCAATATAGAGTTGAGCTGCAAGAATTCTCTCCATTTTTACCACCCGATGAGATCACAGAAGCACAGAAGCACAGCACATTAGGGATTGGAAGGCACCTCAAAAGATCATCTAGTCCAGTTTTAATCAGGCTCAGAGTAAGAGATATTCAGTGGTTTCTTTCTCTTCCCTTTGTAAGTAAAAGAATATATAGTAAGGTTAGGAAGTGAGAGTAGTAGCAGTGATAATAATGGAAAATAAACCTATGCTGTCGTTATCCAAGTAGGATGTTTGAGTAGCTACAGAGGGAGGCAGTATGGGAGATTAACTCTAGGCGTGAGGCTGAGTGTCTGCATCTGGACTAGTACAGGTCACAGAATCAGAGACTCACAGAACATGAGGGATTGGAAGGGACCTCAAAAGATCATCCAGTCCCATCCCCCTGCCACAGCAGGATCACCTAGATCCAGTCACACAGGAACATGGCCAGGTGGGTTTTAAACATCTCCAGAGAAGGAGACTCCACAACCCCCCTGGGAAGCCCATTCTATTTATTATTAAATCACACACCCTACTGCAGCCCAAACAGATCTTGTGCCAACTCACAACTACTAGTATTAACCAAGTTTAGTAACATCAAAGTCCCATCAAACTGCTGTTTCTTACAACACAGAACATCTGAACACTGACCTTATTCACAGCTTCCACGAGCATTCTCATTTCCTTCTCAATGTCACTCACAAACTTTAGATCCTTCCTGCAAGAACATTTTCCAACGTGATTTTTAACCAGAACAAAATTAAAGAACTCGACTGAAGCAGAAGCAGGAGTAAGAGCACATGGATTCATATATCTTTACATTATATATTCTTTACATTATATTCTTTACATTATACATATATATATATTCTTTACATTAAGAAAATGCTAGTATGCCATCGTTATTAGAAAAATCAGTAGTTCTTTTCCTTTCAACCCTTGGAATCCAGCAGGAAGTTCTTTGACACAACTCTCCTGCCTGACAATGCAGTTCTGTGTTTTCAAATGGATAATAGATTTTGAATTGTCCATCCCAGTGTTTTTACCTTGTCGTTAAGGTAATTCACTTCATTAGACTCATAGAACAATAGGGGTTAGAAAGGACCTTGAAAGATCAAGTCCAACGCCTCTGCCACAGCAGGATCTCCTAGATCCAGCTGCACAGGAGCATGACACTGCATCAATTGTTTTATTAATCACTTTATCTTTTAAAACAAGGCTGCAAGATAAACAGGTGAGGGGAGAGGTAAATAATGTTAGGCTATGAGAACATATTTCATTACTGTGCCATCACTTCCGCCTTTGCCTTGAAAGGTGTCAGGAAGCACTGACACGTGGGTTGGTTTTCTATTGAAACAGATGCGGATCAGTATAGGTACTGACACACAGCGAGTGTATCAGCACCAATCCGTACACGGAGAAGAACGGTGGAAAATGAAGTTCCCATTCTGTATCTGGTACTGTTAGTAGTAGATACAGTAGATACCAGTTCTACTGGTAGTTAGAACACCGCAATCTCCACCAGGGGCTTTCTCCTTTCCAGGGTCTCATTCTGGAGGTCTTGGCAAGTGCATGGCACCTCCTCTGTCTCAATTATCACCTCTTGGGAAGGACAGAGAGAAGAGTATAAACACAACCATTTTCGTAAGAGCAAGCAGCACGGTTCTGCCTCTGTGCTCTCGCTGCTGTCTACCTGTGTGTGACACCCCCCATCTTTAGAACACTCACCTCGCGTCTTCTTTTAAAAGGTCACTGTACTTTGGTCCAGAAGAACGGACGTTGAAAGGATCAGAATTATCATCTATTTCAAGAGCCTCAGCAAGACGCCTGCGTTTGAGAGTAGAGAGGGAAAAATCAACACATTCTAAAACGACAACCAAGTAACACGTCCCTCATTCCGCCCCCAGCCTCCCAGGTATGTCATAACTGAAAAGCAAAGCTATGGAATAGAAATACAGAGGAGCAGCTTGCAACAGACAGTCTGTACACTCAAACCTACTCATTTAGGGTTATTCCACTACAATATTCTAGTAAGATCTGAGAACTCTGAGTATAGACCCTGGTAACACAGGAATCATCTCCCCATTTATCAGTTCCTCCAGTCAGTCGGGAAAGGATTTTTGTTTCCACAGAGCATTAACTTTACAAACCCAGATCACCTCTGAAAGAAAGCAAGCAAGTTCATGACCCACCTGTTCCTCTGAAGAGCTAAGCACTCCTCATCACATTGCAACCTGGATTATGAAAGAAAAACACAATTACAATCACTGCTGCTACTCACACTGCTCCAACTGTAGCTTTACTGGTGTTGTATCATTATCACAGCCTAGAGTAAGGAGAGTGTGAAAGACCAGTTTATCATAGTAGATCAAATCATACAGCTAAAACCACATGATCTCTGAGCACACAAGCCCTCCTCCAGGGCTGGAACTTCCCAGTGAGGGTGCCAGAGCCCTGGCAGGGGCTGCCCAGGGGGGTTGTGGAGTCTCCTTCTCTGGAGACATTTAAAAACCGCCTCGACATGTTCCTGTGTGACTGGATCTAGGTGACCCTGCTGTGGCAGGGGGATGGGACTGGATGATCTTTTGAGGTCCCTTCCAATCCCTAATGAGTCTATGAATTATCAAAGTCACATAAAACCAGAGAAAAACAGGTTTGAAACGAGATTTTTATTATATTGGTAAATTAAATCATTGGCAATTTATATCAGCATTGAGAGGACGCTAGGAAGGATGAGAAATTAGCAAGGGAACACCTGAAAGTCATTTACTCCTATGTATCAGGAAAAAAAATAGCAGCCAGGAAAAAGATAGCTAAACAAATGGAGGATTATGATGCACCATAAAAAGATTTGACAGTTACAGTCTCACCTTTGAAAGGCATTTTATGATTTAATCGATTAAAATGTCAGAGAAGGATCAATAGTTCTCCAGAATTTCACAGTGGCTGCTATAAAACTCCAGTCGCTTGGACTACATAAATGAATTGATTCTCACCTCAAGGAGCTATTATCAACAATTTCTACAGGGGAAGCTGGTACATTCTGTGCTGCAGAGAGTCCAGCACAGAGCCACGAAGACGACAAAGGGAGGGGAGCATCTCCCTGCTGAGGAAAGGCTGAAGGAGCTGGGTCTCTTTAGCTGGGAGAAATGGAGACTGAGGAGTGACCCAATTAATGTTGAACAATTTGTGAACGGTGGGTGTCAGGGGGATGGAGCCAGGGCACCCAATGATAGGACAAGGGGCACCGGGTGTAGCTGGAACAGAGGAGGTTCCACACCAATATGAGAAGGAACTTCTTCCCAGTGAGGGTGACAGAGCACTGGAAGGGG
>JAOXOE010026986.1:0-19807 GCA_028565055.1 Phoeniculus purpureus
CCATTGGCCGCCGCTGGGCCGCGGGCGGCGATCTGGGTCGTGGGGCTGGGCTTCGGCGTTGATGCTGTCCGTGCGCCTGGCCATGCGGGAGCCCGCTGCGGGGTGCTGGTAGGAGCGGAGCCGAGCCGAGCCCGGCCCGGCGTCTCCTTGCCCGCCGCCGGCTGTATGGCCGCGCCGCGGCAGTGACCGACCGGAGAAGCTCCGCGTCCCCGTTGCACGCCGCGCACCGCACGGCCGGGCGGCTCTCGGGGTCCTCCAGCCCGCAGGGCCGTCCCTGAGGTGAGGCGACCGTAGGGCCGGCGGGTGGAGGGAACGGCACCGGTGTCGCCCCGGCTCCCCTTTCCCTTCTTGCGTTACCCCTTTTTCTCCTGCCTCTTTCCGCTCTCAGAACGGCCCGAGCGGGTTCGCTGCGCTGCTGCCCGCCGCGGTGCGTCTCGGGGCAGCTCGGGAGCGGCTCCGACCCGCCGCGGTGTTTCCCGGAGGTTGCGGGAGGGAGGACGCCCCCGGTGCAGGGGGCGAGTGGGGACTGCGGCCCCGTGCAGAGCGCAGCGTGCGCCCGGCAGGCACGGCCGCGGAAAGCGAGACCTCGGTGCGGAATCGGCGGTACCGGGTCCGTGCGGGGTCTGGAGACTGCGGGTCTTTGTATGGGGCCAGCTGTGTGCGGTGCGGCGCCACGCGCGGATTAAAGGGCCCTGGGAAGGGACCGCTCGATGCAGCGCATCTCCAGCACAGAACCTGCCCGGGTGGGTTTTTCCGTCTGCGTTTGTTCGAGGCCCGTCTTCTCCCCCCGCTCCCCGATGCGTGGCACTACCGGCTCCTGCTCTTGGAGGATCCCCGAGCCTGGCACAGTAGTTCCTCTGTCTCTCAACCACCATTTCCCCCCGTTCCAAGTGCTGCTATCGCTGTGAGACAGACATGGACTGGGGTACGGAGCGCTTGTGACTTGCCCAGCATCGCTCGGGGAAGCCGGGCTGCACTTCCCGGGGGGATGGATGAGGGCTGGGCGCTTGCAGCACCCCCGCAGCCCCTGGCAGTTTCTCCTTTGGACGCTCCCAGTGTGTAAGAGGCATGAGGTAGGTTACTCAGACTTGAAAATGGAGGACGGTGCTGTTAACCAGCCTGTTGTTTGGTGGACTAAGTCTCAGCAGTACTTCCTGTAAGGGTGGTGCTGAAAGTGATGTTCAACTCGGTTTAGCGGCTGGTGCAGAGAGTAAAATGCCTTTGGGGTACCTGCTACTCATAAGCGTCGCCAGTTAGAGCTTTTATTTTAAAAAAAATACTTAGTCTCTTTCATCACGGTGTCTGCAAGCCATGATCGGAAAGAATCTTGCGTTCTGTCCCTACAACTGAAGGTGGGGAGTAGTGATGCCCCCGCACTTAGGAGTGCTTTAGGGTGTGAGAAATTTGCAGAAACCACATTGAGATTTTGATTCCACGGCTCTGAGCTATCAAAAATCCACTCCTCCCAGGCAGGGTAGCAAAATCCTTTTCTTTTGTCGTCCTTCTTTAGTTTCCTCTGCCACCAGAGAGCAAAGAAACGTTTTCTTCAAATGTGGGGTAGGGATTGCTAGTGTAGGAGGTTAGTTACAGTGTTCTCTCTTGATTGCTGTCTTAAATTTAATTCACCAAGCCTTGTTGAGAGGCCGGGACCCTGTTCTTTCTCTGTGATTTACAGATCCCCTGTAAACCTTTTATTGTTGGTTGAAACTGATTTGTGAGGTCCTGACCCAGGAATATGCTACTGTAGTTGTATTTTCTGTGCTGCAACCATTTTGTCCTGTGTTTCTGAGCAAGAACTGTCTTGCATTGAACTCACTTGGTGCTTTGCTTGTGTCTTACTCAGCGTGAAAAACACTCCTCTGTTATGTCTGCTCTATCTGTTTTCTGGCACGTAAGGAGTATTAAGTAGATACTCTTATTTGCAGTCAGGGTTGCTTTGGTAAAGGTACAAAGATTACAGAGGCTGCATATGGGAACATGGGGAAGGGAGCAGCATTAAGTAGCAGTTTCATTTGTAAGATCCAGATACGGAAAGTAGGTGTCTCTACCAGTCCTGACATCCTCTGAGCGGGGACACAGCAATAATCTGTCCAGAGTGTTCAGACCCGGAGGAGGAATTCTAAAGCACCCAGCAGTCGAGAAAGTCTGTGTGCTGCCATCATGGGAAGGTAATTATTCATGGGAAGCGATGTGTGTAAGAGCAATGTAGAGAGTGAAAGTGCTTAGGTACTGCCTGCAGAAGGATTGACTGGGGATGTTGGGCAAACATACAGCCACACACCTGAAATGTGGTTCTTGTGTTCCAGTTCTTTCTTAGTGCTGCGCTGCTGTCCCCTCAGGCAGGCTTCTTACTCTGCTGTAGCTGGAGGTAGGAAGTATCACGACTGTATTCCCTGGGTATGGGAAGCGGTCTTGGCTGTGCCTGGACAGTAGAAAACAGACCCGGTGCTGTTGGTGGTACGCTTGCAGTAGGTCCAGCCAGTGACAGGAGGATAAGGAAATGAAAGGTAGTGGAGAAAACGGTATGTGTATCCCTGTGGTCGGAAGCACTTGTGACCGCGTGTGTTGTGACTTGGTGCAGTTTTGTAAGAAGCGACTGAAGTTTCCCACCTTGAAGTTAGTTCTCTTAATTCTTTCTGTGTATTGAGGTCCCATTCAAAGCCTGTTGAAACCAGGGGCAGAAGCTGGTTTTGAATCTCATCCTGCACCACTGACCGAGTTTCTTTTCTGTTTTGTGTTCTCTGATGGTACTGGCTGCTGTGCCAGCTTCTTCCTTTGCTGCCTGCTGGTAGACTGGATTGGGCTGTGTCTTGCAGGCAGTGCTGACTCAGCACCTCAGCCCAGCATCTAGCTTTGCTTTCTGCTGCTGCTCTAAGAGCCAGAGTGGGGTTTTGGTACAAGTACATGGACACCCTGATCACTGAGGTTGAATTAGTGTTGTGAGGATTAGAGCATCTAATCAGTGTGTTGCTGAGAATAGCTGGAGTTGCAGATGCTGTCATGGGGGAACACCAGTAAGCTAGTGCCTCAACTGGATGTAAACAAAGAGGAGTTTCAGAGAGTGTGTTTCCATTAATGAACTATAAACTTTTTTAATCTCAGAAAAGTAATGCAATTATTAATTATTTTTCCAATTAATAATTTATATCTACTTAGGATTAGCAGTTAGCTGTATTTACGTTAAATTTTTTCTATGCAAACTGGAAAGAAAGCAACCTGTTATTTCAGTTTCTGCTGTTTACATTTCTCTCTCTTGCTAGCATTGAAACTAGAGTACACAGTTCTACTTTTGTGGGGTTTTTTCTGCTATATTTGTTGTCACTTGGTGAAAGAAAGATTGTGCCCTAGCCACCAAAAAAAAAGCTGTTGATGTATTAAGACAAATGGAAATAGTTTTCCTCAGAAACCTTACATTTAGCTAAAGACTTGTTTGTGTTTTTGCATAACTGACATTTTAAACACTTTTATTTTGTAAAACAAGGCGTCTCTGCCCATAAAATGAGGTGTCCTGCGCAGGGGGAGTGGAATGAGATGATCTTGAAGGTTCCTTCTAACCCAAAGCATTCTGTGGGTCTGTGAAAAGTCTGAGCTTTGCAGAATCATTCCAGTCGGAAAAGACCCCTGGGATCACAGAGTCCAACCACTAGCCCTACTCTACAAGTTCACCCCTAAACCGTGTCACAGAATCACTCTGCATGTCCATGCAAAGATTTGTGCACGTGGCTAATTTTCCACATGTGCATAGTCTCATGACCACACACGAGTGCACAAGGCTTTGTGGGATGATGGCAGAAGTGCCTGATCTTGGAAGTGTGTATTCCTGGCTGTGATGTTGAGGTGCTGTGGGCCTAGACTTGGAAGTATTTGCAAGGCAAGGGCTGAAACACAGAGAAGGATGTTTGTGAAATAGTTTTCTAGCAACTACCAGCACGACATACATGGAGGTGATTGCAGTTATCCTTTCAAAGCTGTTCTGTGCCTCTCACCTTGTGAACATGAGGAGCAACATTTTTTTCCAAAGTTTGACTTGCTTGTCTTGGTGGATTTGGCTCAAGATCATTTGGTCCGAACAAATTGAGTGCAATTTTCTTTTAGCTGTAGAACAAAAGGGGAGGTAGCGATTGCTTGCCAAAGAATTTTTCCCCTCGGAGATTCTAAACAAATTTAGGAAAGAGTAAAAGCAGTATTTCTGGTGTTTAACTTCTTGAATTATCTTGAGGTTTGGCATGCTGAAAAGGAAAGTGCGTCACGAGCCAGGTCAGTACTTTCTAATATACCATCAGTAATATTAATTTCTACATCATTAATTGTGACACCGCTGCAGTCTTTCTGTCACCACAAACTTGTTTAATTAAAAGATTTCAAGCTCTTTTCCCTTATTTCTATATTATCTTTGTTTAAAGCTCAAAAAATCTTTAAGCAGTAGCTGCCAGTGTGCAGGGAGAGATCTGTGGAGGGAGGAAGCTGCTTGTCATAGGATGGAGCCAGTAAAATGTCACTTTTGCCCAACATGCGGAGATGAGCAGTAGTGTGGGAACAATGGCTGCACCAAGGGCTGCTTGATGGCACTGTTTTAAAATATCTTCCCTTCCTTTTCTTTCGGTATAAATCAGGATATAAAAATACGCTGTTGATGTTGTTTGAAAACTGCTACCTGTAATGTTCCTCTGTTCCTCTTGAGCTCTTTCCTCAGAAGTGATTTCTTCCAAGAATGAAGTAATTGTGATATTCAAGACTTCATAAGCAATCATAGTGTACGTTACAAGCCAACCTTAGGGAAGGAGGAAGGCTGTTTGTTGCTCAGATTTTTTTATTGTCGGAGAGAACTACTTCATGGTGAGGATGACAGAGCACTGGAATAGGCTGAACATGGAGGTTGTGGCGTCTCCTTCCCTGGAGACATTTAGAACCTGCCTAGGTATGTTCCTGTGTTACTTGATCTAGGTGATCCTGCTGTGGGGAGGGGGATTGGACTGGATGTTTCAGGATCCCTTCCAATCCCTAATGTTCTGTGATTCTGTGGTAGATGAAGAAGCAGAAAAAGATAACGAGGCTGAAAGCCTGTGTTAGCTCACAATGGGTGAGAGTGGCAACCACCTTTATTCACCATGGCCTTGCGTTTTTGTATTGTGTGACCAACAGAAAAAGAAACGGTTTGGTCCGTGTAACCTGCTGTCATTCTTGTTAGGAGTTAAAAACCCCATCTCTGTGTTTTGAAGTTGAGTGTCTCAGGTATTCCCTCTTATGAAGATGTCCTTTGAAGGCTAGGAAAATACATCAAAAGACCCGAAGAGTAGGCATAACAGATGACAAAATGCTGTTGCTATCTTGTCGTATAAAACAACTTTTCAGTGTTTGCTGTGCATTTGGATTTAGAAAAAAATGCACAGATCCCAAACTGGAGTTGTAAAATCCCTGTCTGTACTCTTGTGCCCACAACTGTGAAGACTGAGTCACGTCTCCTGATGATTTCTTGTGCATGTGGACACCATGGACGCGGCCACCTAAATACAAGGAGTCAGTTGCTTTAGATGTGTATCTGTGACCCTCGCGTGAAGCTGGTGAATGCCATGAGACTCACGGCATACAGTGTCCTGGAGCATCTGCTAGAGACCACTGATGTTCTAGATGGGCTCTTTCCTAGCTTCATTGTAGAATACACACAGAAAGTAAAAAACCAAACCTGAAGGCTCTTCATAGCACTTGCAGTGAAGCTAAGGCAGCTTCTTACCTGACCTACAAAGTCATAGCCAAGATGTAGAGGTGTTTTGGTTTTATTCCTCTCCCTTGGACTTCATTCTTTACAAGTTAGCACGGTGATAAGTTTATCTATAAATGCTGTT
The DNA here is from genome assembly GCA_028565055.1 of Phoeniculus purpureus. Lineage (NCBI taxonomy): Eukaryota > Metazoa > Chordata > Aves > Bucerotiformes > Phoeniculidae > Phoeniculus > Phoeniculus purpureus. The sequence continues at coordinate 5,844 of JAOXOE010026986.1, forward strand.
CCTGATTGCCCTTAGGTTTTACAGAAGTGAGAGCTGCCATACCTCTAGATTTTCAAGTACCAGTGTGCCTGCTAAAAGCAGCAACTTGTTTTGGGTGAACTGTTGGAAGCACCTTGTTCCTTATTGGAATTGTGACCAACCTTACTGGAAAGTGATTTTTCCCATTTTTGGATTATAGCTCTAAGGAGAAAACAAGTGCACAGGATAACAACACAACATCTGAATCTCGCTGTTGCAGGGTAGGAAGGAAAGGAAATGCGCACATTTGCAGCTGGTGTGAGAACTTGCATAAAAAACACTCACCTGCAGTAACCCCAGTGTGGGCTTGCTGAAGCTCTGTGTGCTGAAGAAGGAGGTAGTTCTACAGTCCTGCAGTACCTTAAGGTCAAAAGAGAAGCTGGTAAGCCCAGAGCGATACTTAGTGTATGCACACACAGAATTGATAGTTGTCATATTTTTGTCAACAAAAGGTTTGTCTATCTCAAATAGGCTGATTAAAAACCCCAAGCTTGTACAGTGCTGATTTGTAATCACTGAAAATAACCTTTCAGTTCAAAAGCTCCCTCTGTGAATATTAATATTTGATATGAGAGTGTTATGTAATAGACATTTTGCTGTCTTTGCAGCCCTGCACAGGGGAACACACTGTTAAGATGATGTCGCTTGGATTGTTCAGTATAAATGTGTTCACTAAGTCAGTGCAAGTGTTAGTGAATGGAGAGAGTCCAGCACAGAGCCACGAAGATGATTAAAGGAGTGGAGCATCTCCCTGATGAGGAAAGCCTGAGGGAGCTGGGTCTCTTCAGCTTGCAGAAAAGGAGACTGAGGGGTGAGCTAATTCATGCTTAGAAATACGTGAAGGGTGGGTGTCAGGAGGATGGAGCCAGGCTCTGCTCAGTGGCATCTAATGATAGGACAAGGGGCAATGGGTGTGATCTGGGACATAGGAGGTTCCACATCAATATGAGAAGGAACAACTTCATGGTGAGGATGACGGAGTACTGGAAGGGGCTGCCCAGGGAAGTTGTGGAGTCTCCTCTGGAGACGTTTAAAACCTGTCTGGACATGTTCCTGCACAACTGGATCTAGGTGATGCTGCTGTGGCAGGGGGATTGGACTAGATGATCTTCTGGGGTCCCTTCCACAATCTCTAATGTTCTGTGATTCTGTGATTAGAAAAGAACCCACCTTGTGTATTGGTACAAAGTGCTTTGTGTAGAGGTTGTTGAAAGGGAGGATAGGAATTATTGTGGTCTGGCAGTCTTTGCATTAAAACTGCAGCGAGAGGTGTGAAAGGTAGAGCACTAGTCTGCTTTGTTTACAGACACTGTTCACATGGACTAACAGCTGTCTTCACTGGAAATGCATGGAGGAACCAGGCTCCGTGTGACCAGTGTTTAAAAAGACAAACTGAGAAGTCTATGTACAGAGTTTCTCTCAGCGGCTGCCATCCAGAAACTTACTTGTATTTGCTTTCTGTCTGTTTAATTTAGAAATAAACCTGAACTCTACTTAGTTTAGAAGAGAAACTGATGAAAGGGAAATGAAAGTGACAAAAGGGAAACATGCCCTTGGGTTTTTAATAGTAACTTCTACTCTTTTATAAACCATAGTGAATTCTTTCGCTATCCTGCCCTGTTGGCACTGTTAGGAGACAGAAAGGGAACACCGGGTTGATAGTTTTGCTCCTGTCTTTTCCTATCCCTCCAACAACAAATCCCTTGGCTCTTGAACCGAGGAAGCAGAAAAATGCAGATACACAAATGCGCATTGGTGCTGCAGTTTGGGTCAGTGCTAGTTCCTCTGATGAAAAGTGAGCAGGAAAGTGTTTAGCAAGAGAATAATGGGAGAGGAGTCAATTTTAGGGGGAAGGGGGTAAGAGTGGACTGAGAATGAAACAGAATTGTACGACTACTATATCAGGAAAATGAGAAATGTTGTGGTTTGGCCAAGATTCTATTTCTAGTGGTTAAAATCTGTGGTTATGCTTTGTTTATCTGTAGTGTGATTTGATTTAAGATAGATACACCTCAACTGAAAGGTGAATTCATGTCCTTATTAGCATCGGTCAGTTTAACCAAACTAGGTGGAAAACAAAGAAACTGCCAGGGCCAGAGTTTTGGGAGAACAAAAACAGTAGATCATGTAGTAAAGCCAGAAAATACAAGAAGAAGAAAGTAACAGAGGAGATAAAATCTTAAAGTAGATGCAAAAGAAAATATTGAAGCAGGAGGTTGCATGTGCTGTTCTGCACTTGAGAAATGTGTTGTCGTGTTTAACAGTAGTCTTTGACATCTTTGGTCTGGATGAGGGGACTGAGTGCACCCTCAGCAAGTTTGCAGATGACACCCAATTGGATGGGTGTGTCAATGTGCCTGAGGGTAGGAAAGCTCTGCAGAAGGACCTGGACAGGCTGGATCTATGGGCTGAGGTCAGTTACTTGACAAGACCAAGTGCTGGGTCCTACACTTCAGTCACAACAACCCCATGCAATGCTGCAGGCTTGGGGAGAGTGGCTAGAGAAGTGCCCAGTGGAAAAGGACCTGGGGGTGCTGACTGATAGCTGGCTAAACATGAACCAGCACTGTGCCCAGGTGGCCAAGACCACCAACAGCATCCTGGCCTGCATCAGAAATAGTGTGGCCAGTAGGACTGGAGAGGTGGTTGTTTTCCTGTACTCAGCACTAGTGAAGCCTCACCTCAGGTGATGCGTTCAGCTGTGGGCACCTCAATACAAGAAGGACATTTAGCTACTGGAGTGGGTCTGAAGAAAGGCAACAAGGCTACTTGAAGGGCTTGGAGTACAGGTCTTAGGAGGAGTGGTTGAGGGAATTTGGGTTGTCTAGCCTGGAGAAAAGGAGGCTGAAGGGAGATCTTACTGCTCTTTTTAACTACCTGAGGAGGTTGTAGAGATGTGGGAGTCTCTTCTCCCAAGTCACTAGTGATAGAATGAGAGCAAATGGCCTCTAGTTGTGCTGAGGAGGATTAGATTGAACATTGGGGAAAAATGTCTTCACCGACTGGTCAGCTATTGGAACAGGCTACCCAGGGCGGTGGTGGAGTCACCATCCCTGGAGGTGTTAAAAAAACCATGTAGATGTGGCACTTGGTTTAGTGGGCGCAGTGACATTGGGTTGGACTTTGAGAGGTCTCTTCCAACTTGATTTTGTGATTCCTACTCTTTTGGGGTAATCTGATCCCCAGAAATGGGGCTTTTGCGGGCAAATGGCCAAATTTTCTCCCAATTATCTATTAACCCCTGTGTGGATGTGTTATTGTTTACTGCAGGTTTAGCGGGCCCCTGTAAACTTACAGGTTGAATTGCTACTGAGCGATAGTTTTGTGCCTGCCTGATCTGTGTTGTGCAATCACAGTGTGCCTGTGTGCACAGGGGTTGTGGTGACACGACGCTGTTCCGGTGTGGCGGTTTGTTATAGAGCAACAAGGGGGGAGATGGCATTTTAGTCAAAGTGATTGCCAAGTGTCTGCTCTTGGCTGGCTCCTTGGATATACGTGCAGAATTGAGAATTACTCTGTTGTGCTGAAATTAAGCCTCTAATGACTGGAACTGCTTCTCTTGTAGCAGAAGGATTCCCCCCCAGGATTTCTGCTTATTCCCCAAGATACTGTGGGGTGTCATTGCCTTCTTTTCCTTTCTTTGCAGAATTCATAATTTGCTTCAAAGTGCGTGATCTGATTTTTGCTTTTCCGCTCTTCCTTGTTAAGTGCAACAGAAGTAGTTTTCTGTTAGTGGAAAAAGTGTTTGGGGAAGTGACTGTACAGATGAAGGCAACCAAATGTAGGCTACAGTATATAGGATGTGGCATTTGGAGGTGGCACGTGTTATGCTTGAAATGCCAAGTGCCTGGCTGCGATTCAGATAACACTGGCACCCGGTGTACATGGGGTGTAGGTTTTCCCTATGTTGAAGGGACGTGAAACAAAAGAGAAGGGAATGAGCGCTAGAGAGGTCTAGGTTGTAAGATAAGTGCTCTGTATTTTATCTCCCTCATACCCACTGTCCCACATACTGATGGTATAACGATGGCTGTGTTTCTTGTGTCAGAGCAGATGCTTCTGTAAGATGTTGCTTTGTTTTAATAAATTCACGTTGTCACTTCAAAAACAAGAGGGGGAGCTGAAGGAAGAAGCATAACAAGATAATTCTTCAACTGGGATTTGGAACAAAATCCGGGAGGATTTCTGTGGCAGAAACATCAGGGGAGATTACTTCACTGGTCTTGCCTCTGCCTGAGCATCTACCTGCACGCTGACGTGATTTATGACAATTTGTGCTTCAGGCTGGGTTTTTATTCGGTTTCTTTCTTTGTTTGGGGGTTTTTGTTTTACTTTTAAAACCAAAATCTTACAAGTGTGTTTTGTCACTTGTTTTCCCTGCACCTCTCCTCCAGGTATGAGCCAACTTGTGCTCCGTTTGTTCTGAGATAGGAAGGGTGGTAGTGATGGACCTCAGCAGTCTTTCAGATTGTGATACAGCTCTTGAAGACAAGTTGTCCCGTTCTTCCATGCTTTACCAAGTGTGGTGGTGGTGCTGCTGTTTGGTCTCTCCTGACACCTTTCCTTAAAGGCTGATGCTTTTCAAAAAATGCAGCCCTCCTACTTTGGAAGTGGGAACTGCCTTTGCCTTCTGTTTTCAAAAACTCTGTTGCCTTTGGGGTGGCTGCTGAGGAGGGGTTGGAGGGCATGGCTTAGGCCCTTCTTAAATGGGTCTCTGACCTCATGAAAGAAGGTTACAGAAACAGCCAGGGGTGAACGCCCCTGGGGCTATGAGAGCATTTTCTTTCAGAGCTCAAGTACAGTCCAAAGGTCTGTTGTGAAACCTGCTTGCAACAGAGCCTTGTAAATTATCTAGGCAGAGCTTTCCATCCCGCTTGTATTTAAGAAGATCACTCTCTGAAAACTCCAGCTCTGGTGCTGTTCTTCCAAGACCAGTTGATCACCGTGACCCCTTTTGAAGGAGGAAATTCTCTCAGATGTGTATTTTATTTGCAGTAGCTAGTAGTGTCTTGCCATCTCCTTCTCCTGAATCCCTACCGCTAAGAAACCTGGAACAGCAGGTTGCTGCTGACCTTTAAAATGCTCTCAGTGGAAAGCATGACACAGGGCTTGTTCCTGTGGGCTTCGGAGTGCTGTCAGGTGCCAACCCTGAAAAGGCCTCGGAGAATAAATTGAGAGGGAATTATGTGTGTGTTGGGAGGGTGTATTTTTTTCTTCAGTGTCTTGGAGCAGCACAGATGGGTGAGAGAGGGCAACGTGTGTGTTACTGGCTACAGAACCTTAATGGCAGAGCAGCTCTGCTGCAGCTACAGCCAGCTTGGGAGCAGTCGGTTAGTGGCTGAAGCAGGCAGTGCAGCCACATGTCCCTGCTTTTGAGCCCTGGCTGATGAAAATTCCCTGTGCAGGGAGACTGCCTGTGTTACTCTTGAGGTGCCACTGCCAGCTGCGTTGGAGCCTGCCAGCCTTGCGTGAGTGCTGTGCAGTGCTGGTGTTTGCACTCTGGCATCAGTGTGCAGCAGTTGCAGTGCTGGGAAAGGGCTTGGGCATTGTGCAGCCAGGGCAGATGAGGCAGGAGAAGGGTATCAAGGCAATGGCAGCAGCCAGCATGCTGTGCCTGGAGAGTTGTGCGGAGTTGTTCCTGTTGCTAGGGTACTTGTTTCATTTAAGGAGCAGCATCGATGTGGATAGTAGCTTTCTCAGTGATTGTCATTCAGAGGTAATTACTGTAAAATACTTGATTTATAATGAGGCATCCTTAATAAGCAGCAAACTAAAATAAATACTCATCAATTACCTGCTGGAATCTGGCTGTTCATTTTGCTGAGTTGTTGCTTTCCCTCTGCTGCCTCTGCTTTCTCTTGGAACCTCCAGGTGTATGGAAGCGAAGGCAGTTGTGCTGATGTCTTGACTAGAGGAAGTAATTGGGCTAAAAGGATGGAGGGGGTCAATCCATTATCCATTTTATTCCTCTTGGGACTAGAGGTGTCTTCCAAAAGTTTTCCAGGCAATTGATTGACTTGAGGTGGGCTGCTTGCCTGGTGTGCGGCTGTAATGCAGCAGTTTGTGTGATCTAAGTGGTTGTGTGGAGCACATGCAGTTTGCAGCTACTATGCATTGGGGTCTGGTTTGGCTCTTATGATAGTGTAGTGAAGCAGCAATGCAGAAATATCAGTGCCCTTTTATGTTTAGATGAGCCAATGTAGTTAAGAAAATAACTGCTAGTTTGAGGACTCTCCACGAGTATAACAACTCATTTACAATATCTATGAAATTACTACAATAAGGCTCAGCCTGCCTTGGAGTTCAGACACTGGTGGCAGAAGGATGACCAACAATCACAATGGTAGGGGTTGGAAGGGACTTATGGACATCAGAGTTCAGCTGCCCTATAGCAGGTTCACCTAGAAGTAGCCACACATAAACATGTCCAGCTTTTGAATGTCTGCAGAGGAGACTGCTTGTGTGTCACAGAATGATGTTTCTCTGACGCCCCCGCTAGCCTCAGTGCTTTATTTGGCCACTTTGATTCACAGCAGTTTGTTTCTATACAGGAAGAGTCTGTGGCACTTGCCAAAATGCAAAAGTGACCGTCAGCGCCGTCAGGCTTGGTATTCCAGTCACTGGAGCTTCCTACAGCAAGCACTCAGCCCAGCTGAAGCCAGAGGAGGAAGGAGGAGAAGCACAGCTTGATCAGGTACTGAGCTAGGAATGGCAAAAGGTGTCTGATGCTGAGTTGAAGAGAAGTTATATACGATCATAACTTTTAAAAATAGAGCCTGTTTCTTAAAAAGTCTTGTTAATGTGTGGTACTTGGTGGCCTAGTAAGGACATCCACATCCGTTGTCCTCGTGCAAGTGTGTGTCATGTGCTGATACGAGAGATGCCCATATGAGTTCTGTAGCCGATCTCAGGTAAACAAACAAATGCAACTTGGGGTTTTTCTGGTGTGTTTGACTCACATCGAATGTGCAGGACATCCCAGTATGTGTTAGCTAATGCCTGTAGGTTTTGGTTTATGGTATTCTGGTTTTTTATTAAGTAGCTGTACGTTCCAGTTTATGTGGAACTCCTACTCCAAGGACCATGTTCTGGAAAGACTGTATATTTTAGATTCTGGAAGAACAGGGCTGCTGCTTATATATCTTGTACAATGCTTGCGATTTACTACTTCTTTTGAAGAGGCACAGTGCTTTTCATCTCTTCAGAAATACCAGCATCTGTCCTTTAGTCTGATTTAGTCAGATTGTTACTACTTTTTTAACTTACTGACCAAGGTGGAAACAGTGGGAGGTTAGATGACCTTAAGGGTGATTTCCAGCTCTGTGTTAGTATCCTTCCTTATATAACTGTGGGTTATAAATGGGAAGATTTTTCTAGCATGCATTGGGAATCCTGCACTTCTTTTTTAGTCTTGGGAAATAAGAATCTGCATTTATTTGATTCAGTAACCGGCTTTGTGATTCCTGAGGAAGAGGTGGTGGCTCATTTTGCCTGCAAACAGCCCTCCCATGGAGAAGTTTTTTTGAGGAGTTAGAGGACAGCTGACAGCTACTAGTAGAATAACTGCATCGCAGGATGAGGAGTGATTATTGAAGTGTTATTAGGAAATTTGAGTGTGCTGGACCTTATGTACTCCACAGCCAAGCTGACCTGAACTCTGTAGCCAGGCCTTCCTGATTTCTGCTGTGATGTGGTTTGGCAGACTGGATAATGTGCAGCAAATCTGGGTTTAAGAGAAAAAGAGGACACAGTATTTATATTGAAGTAGAAATACAGGCAGGGCAGTCTTTATAACTGTACTGCATTTGTCTTACACTTGTTCTAGCCCATACTTTTCCTAGTATTTAGTACTCTTCATGCAGTCAGAATGTGTATTATACGCATTCTGAATATGTACAAGGCTGAAAGAGTTGGGGTTGTTCAGCCTGAAGAGGAGAAGAGTGGGGGAACCTTATAGTGACCTTCCAATGCTTGAAATGGGCCTATAAGAAGGCCGAGGAAGAACTGTTCACAAGGGCATGGAACAATAAGGTAATGTTTTTAAGCTAGAAAAGGGTAGGTTTAGGTTAGACAGCAGGGAAAAGCTCTTTAATATGAGAGTGGTGTTCTGATCTGGTTGCTATAGTGCGTGTGTCACCGAACCTGGTCCTGGCAAGGAGGCAATGGGGCTGGTGTGTTCTGCTTCATCTGCTGGACGCAGAATGCAGAGACCTAGAGAAGGGTGGATGTACTTGTTTTTCTTTCACTTCCCATGTCCTGTTCTATTAGCGTTTCAGCATGTGGCTCCTTTGGGTGGTGTCAGGCAGTGTTCATTCTCCAGAGGTGTGCAAACTTGACTGATTGACTATCTATGCATCAGCTCCCTCATGATCACAAAATTGTTTTGATGCCAAGCTTTATGTCCTGAGTTTAACCTGTCAGTTTGGATCACAGAGCTAGTGGTCAGGTCTAGCTTGTGCTGGTGGTCATTTGTAGTTCAAATGTTTGAACTGTGTGAGGTTGTGGCAGGGGTGGAGGGTGACAGCAGGAGTAGCTCCCTTAGGAAAACAAAACATATGGTAAGATCAAAATGAACTTTTTTGCCAGTGGCTACTAAAGGGCAGACAAAAGAGGGATGTTCTAAACAGCTGTGTATTTCAAGGCACCCCCAGTCACTGGGGGAGGGTGTTCTGGTTCCAGACCTGTTGTAAATACCAGACTTGTCTAACGTTTGCCTGCAGATCTCCTGCTAGATTAATAATGAGGAGTCCTCCCACCACATTGTAGGGGCTCCGTGCAGGTCTGCCTGCTCTCTTACCAAGTTATATAAATGTTGGTATTGGCTGTGGTTGGCATGGTGTTGGCAGCCTGTGCTGAGGAGGAGGTCAGGGCTGTCTTGTGCTGATCAAGGCCAGTTCCAACCAAAGCAAGCAACTTGCTGCGTGCCAGAGGGGACCCCAAAGACTGTGCAGTGAAGCTCTGCAGGATAAGTATTTAAGAAGACAGAAGTGGAGAAGCAGGGAGGTATCAGAAAGGACAGTGGTGTGGTGCAGAAAGCATGGTAATGTTAGGCATTTGTCCATTCCTCTGGATTGTGCCATCCTGCTGTGTGTAGTTAGACAATCTGGTATGACTGGCAGTCAGCTTGGTGAGGTTGCCATGAACTCCCTTACCTTGCTAAGCATCATTTCAGATTTATGGCATATGTGTCATGCTCAATGCAGACGATTTAAGGTATGCAAATGTGTGTTTTAGCACTCTGTAATTGCTCTCCCTACAGCTCATCTAAGTTTTTCCTGTTTTGGTTTTGCACTCCTGCTCTGCCTCAACTAGGTTCAGTTTGAAGGCAACAACTAATAACCCTGTCACTGTAAGGGTATGTCTAGGTTGTAGAGGGTGGGAAGATGAGAATTGGAGCTCTAATCCATAAACATTTACCTCAGCTTCTTTCAACAGCCACTTCTGTCTTTCACAGACTCACAGAACATTACGGATTGGAAGGGACCTTGAAAAATCACCTAGTCCAATCCCCCTGCCAAAGCAGGGCCACCTAGACCAAGTCGCACAGGAACATAACCAGGCGGGTTTTAAATGTCTCCAGAGCAGGAGTCTTCACAGCCTTGCAGGGCAGCCTGGCACAGTGCTATAGCTGCTGCTGTGCCAACCTGAAAAGCCCCAAACCTGCTTTACTTTGCCATGTGGCTAGACCCTTATTTGTAATATCCTAATGAGGGGTAAAATTACTTCTGTTTCCCTTGTATGTTGGATGGCACATACGTTGCTGGCAGAACTGGGGTGGTTTTTTTGCAGCATCACTGAGTTGTTTTTGCTTGCGTGGGTTGCTCACTTAACTGTGTTAGTGAAAGACAAATGCCTGAAATAGAACAATATGACGTGGCAATGGCTGTCATGTATTATGCACATATTCTGTACTAGGCGTGCTGGGGCCCTGGCCTACATGAGTACTCGAGACCTATAGGTACTTCTGCAATCTAAGTGTTTAGCAATGATAAACTGCGCTGTCTAGCAGAGGGGTTCGGTGTACAAGAACACCACATGGAAATAAATAAGGAAGTTCCTTCTCTGCAGTCAGCTGGTTTCATGGTTTTGGTTCTTTTGGGAGGGCTTAGATAGGGTGCTTCCATTCAGTGTGTGCTGGCATGACATTCAGTAGCCAGCACCTTGTTGTTAGCAAGACAATAGTGATAGAGCTGACTTGGTCGACTCTTTTTCCCCTGCGTGTGTGCTTCAGAACCAGAGGGAAGGGCTTCAGCAGAGGAGGTTTAGACGGGACATCAGGAAGAAATTCTTCATGGGGAGAGTGGTCAGGCACTGGAAAGGGCTGCCCAGGGTGGTGGTTAAGACAGCATCCCAGGATGAGTTTAAAAGACGCTTAGATGTAGTGCTGGGGGATCTGGTTTAGAAGTGAACTTGTAGAGTAGGGTTGATGGTTGGACTCGATGATCCCAGGGGTCTTTTCTAACCTGAATGATTCTGTGATTCTAGTGTGTATATATTTAAATAGTCAGTATCAGGAAAAGTCCTAGTCACCTAAAAGCTCTAAAAAACCCCAAAAAAGCCCCAAACAAAGCACCAAGAAAGGGCAGAAGACCAGAAACCTCCCAGGTAGTCCCCAGACAACAGCAAAATGAGTTGTAATGTCAAGGAGAGAGCTGCTTACAGCCAAGGGTACTTGCTAAAAGACAGGAAAAGATTATGAACATCTGACGCTTGTCTTTGATTCTTGAATGAGGACAAATGTAGTTGTGTTCTCCTAATAAATGCTTGGAGTAGCCATGTTACTTTGTGTTACTTACAATTTTAAATGGCTGAATTTCACAGCTTGTCACAAATGGCCTTGGGGCTTATTCTTTGCTTGCTGCATAGTCTGATCACAGATGATGGAACTAAGCAGGCTGCAGGGTCATGGCATTTTAAAAAGAGATTCTCTTAAAAATAACTCAATGACCTTTTAGAGTTGGAGGTATCCCCGAGATAAGCTGTTTCTGATTTGATCTGAGGCCAGGGATATGAGTGCTCATAACTAAATGCACTAAATGTGGATAGATGTGTGTAGGATTAAACGGTGGTGTGGATCAGCACTGGTTTGAAAATGTTTTCTGAAGTTTGAGTCGGTTAAATGGTGTTGCTGACGGCTGTCGATGCCTCTTTTTGGAATATCACATACCATATTAGAAATGTATTTGGGGGATGGACTTGTTTTTGTTCTGTACAGCCAGAGGGCACGTAAGGAGTGTGCGCATCTTGTTTTCAGAGCAGTCAGAGACCAGATCTCAGAAGCTGAGTCACTGCTGTTTTGTAAGCAGGGTTTGCCTTCCTTTCATAGAGTTCTGCAGTTTTTCAGTTCCCTAGTCCGTGGTAATTTAGATTGTAGTGTGCTGGTGTCAGAAAGGCTGCTTCGTGGAGTAGTATCGTAGGCTCGTGTGTGGTGTGTGCTGGGCCTGATTTGATACTAGCAAGCGTAATTTTTGAGTGTTTTATTTCTTTCTAGTTGGGCTTTCATCAAATTACTGGACAAAGGCATCCTCTCCACAGCTAACATGATTGTTAACAAGCGATCAATTGTTAGTCATTTGGGAGTTACTGTATTTAGTCAGTAGTTCTTACGAGGTCTCACTCGCATGGGCTTGTTTTCAATTTTTCCTACACAAGATGGGAGACTTTCCTGAGTTCAAGATTTACAGACCTCCTTCTACTTGCATTTTAACTGAGCCTCTATACTGGGATGTTGTGGTAGGGTATGACTGGGAAAATGGAAAGAAACAGAGGGAATCCTGTGGCTCTTTAAAATTGAACATTCAAGTTGCAGCTTCTAGTACACAACACACCTTGAATTATGACACTAGGTTCCACTACTGACTTTCAAAATTGGTTAGACTTATCTCCCATCTTGGTAACACTTTATTCATGGCAGATCAGGTATTTTCCTGTGATACAACTTTTTATTACTTTTACTTGGATCCATTTTTTTCTTTACTTTTTACTGGTATCTTAGGGAGGAGATAAGGTGCCAGAAATTTTCGGTACTGTTGTCATTCTTTTTAACTAAAGCTTTTAGGAAAATAACTGTGCACCGATGTGTACATCAACATTTTCTGAAGTCTGCTTTTTTTATAGCTTTGCTAGGTTACAGTTGGATGGTCTGATTGTTTTAATTGATGTTGTGTGGCTGGAAATCTGACGAGAGTCATGTTACTTCTGCATGATTAAAATTGAGGGCAACAGTGCGGGCTACCGCTAGAACTACTCTCAGGAATAGCAAATGGGAAAGATGGGGGGAAGTAACAGAGCAGACTCTTTTTTGTTCCAATGTTCCTTGTATTCCATGGTAGCACCAAGGCTGAAGATATTAAAATGGGAAAATGGAAACCACTCTCATGAAGAAAGAGTGGAGTGATAGTAGCCTGGACAGATGGTTTCCTGATAGTAGACAGGAGCCTATGAAGAGAGGACAAACAATAGAAAGCTTTTAGCCTCCTGGGTGGTGTTTCGCTTATAAGTGGCGGCCTTACACTAAAGCATTGGGCTGGTAGGAAAGCAGCACCTCGTGTGGCAACAGTCTGGGTGTTCCTGAGAGAAACTCCACCCTCGTTCTATCTGTCTGGTCTGTTTTCTAACACTTGGTGTCATCGTCTTGTTTCTGCTGGCAATAAGTTGAGGTGTGCGAGTGTGTTGTAATGTTATGATAGAATTTCAGCATAGGAAAAGAGCAAGCTCGCTCTGCACATCGGTATCGCCAGTCAAGCTCCTGTCTTGCAGCTTAGTTCATTTAATATAACATTTAACTCTGAAAAGAGGTTTGTGTAGACGTATGTGCGGTACAGGATAAATATATACTTTTGTAAGATTGAAAAGCAGCTCCTGTCAAGCCACGTTTCCATGAAACTAAATTCATATACAGGCGGTAGTAGCTGTCTGTATGAGCATAGAAGAATGGGATTGTTTAATTGCATGGTTATTGAGGATCTCTAGTGTGAATGCTCACTGCTTGCAGAGCATGCAACAGAAGAATGCTGGTTTTGCTGTGAATAACTGAGATGAACTTTGTTCTTCTGTTTCAGTGTAAAAACTCTAAATACTGGCTTGCCTTTCTTTTTTGGTCTTATTTTCTTTTCGAGTTCAATGAGAACATGATCTTTCTGTGAGAGAGAGGAACTAACTTTCTAAAGTCCTTTCTCATATGCAGGGTTAAGTATTGTCCTCAGGAGGGTCATGTTCCAGTGGAATTGCAGTCTTCTCATAACAATTTAGACTTTGATAAAGAAAGTGGATGAGTCATTGCAGTGAGTTGATGGCTGAAAAGATTGATTAATAATTAATTTAAAAACCAGAAGCCCTTTCCTCTGTGTCCCTGCTTTCAAGCCATTCAAAAGATCATCCGATTCCCACGTGTAGATTATCATTTGAGTACTATGGTTGTGTTTTCTTTTGATGGCTTTCCCTGATCTGCAAATGTTTTCTTTACGTTGGTTTACAAGTTATTTATAGATGTAAAAATGTTAAGTTTGGTTCAAGCATTTTGATGAGGTTACAGCACTTTGAGACAGCCACATGTTCCCATAATTTTGCTGCAAGTGTTAATTCTACTAGCTTCATAACTTTTTTGAGTTGCAATGGTGTATTAGCTGCTTAATGAGTAGAGGTGTTCCAGTCTTTCAGTGTTTGTATGTTCCTTTTGTTTTCCTCAGCAGGCTTCTGCAGGTTTGTGTTTGAGTTGGGTGTCTAATGTGAAACTCTCAATTACACAGAATCACAGAACATTAGGGATTGGAAGGGACCTTGAAAGATCAGCTAGTCCAGTCCCCCCAACACAGCAGAACCACCTAGATCCAGTCACACAGGAACATATCCAGGTGGTTTTTAAATGTATCCAGAGAAGGAGACTCCACAACCCCCCTGGGCAGCCCCTTCCAGTGCTCTGTCACCCTCACTGTGAAGAAGTTCCT